>VDFB02121295.1:0-34178 GCA_007258455.2 Sequoia sempervirens
ACTGCGGTCCTAAATAGCACAATATCTGACATTTTTAACATTGATTATGCCATGCATCTGCCGGTTTTCTCTAACACAACCAAAGGTTTATGCATACTCATTTGTTTCTCATATAGTTAAGCTTTCATGTTTAATATTCACAAAAGCACATGATATGAACTTTAGAAGATATAATTGTGCATGGTGTGTCCATAATTGTCCCAGGACAATTCATCGTAGGAAAATTCATCGTCATATCAAATTCAACCACTCACCACCACCTAAAAAACATTCAAAGTTTTAGAAATATTAATTTTGCATGGCGTGAAAAATTTCCTATCGTGAATTGTCGGGGTGAATTTTCCGACAGTGAATTTCCCTAATGCCATCCTCATTTTCAAAAATGTATATTGTGTTGACATATCTGCAATTTAATTAAACCCTGTAATTTTATTTTTGAAAATTCAATTTAGCTATAAGGAGAAAAAAATTCGAAATGTTTATATTTCTTGATTTTATGATAGTGCAACAACAATGTAGTGAACTCTTTACACGTTGTATTCTCTCAAACCCGGACAGAGCTATTACTTGGTAATTTGGAAATTGCATTTTGATCAGAGTTTAAAACTTATAGTTGAGACTTGCTCTATCACATGACACAGGTCATTAAAAATAGGAAATGGAAAGAAATCTCTTTGGTGCTCAACTTCCCTAAAACAATTACGAGTGCCTCATTTGCTTTACGAAAGTATTATTCTTATCTGCTTCAGCAGTATGAGGAGGTTTATTTCTTTCAGCGTAAGAGACCTGTAGTGCCACCACCAGGTATCTAGATAAAACTGTATTTAATTGTTATTTCAAAGTGTGCTATGTTCACATTAAGATTGTGTTTTTCTCACATAATTGTATACTTTCTGTTGTATAAGCAGTTTCACTCCCTTCAATATCTCCAGCTTCCCTTTCGCTGTCAGAGACAGAATGCACACATCCACTTTCAGAGGGTCCTGTAGTAGATATGAAAAAGCAGAAGATTGATTCTGCCCAAGCACTTGGAGGTCCTTTCTTGTAACCAATATTTTAAATAATTCATTGATTAGGGAACCATTGTATTACTACTGTAAACATTTGTGAATATTAATAAATTTAATCACAAATACAACTTTGATGCAGTTGACCCAGCATCATCTATTGGAAGTGTTGTTACTGGCTATATTGATGGAAAATTTGAGCATGCTTACCTAGTCAATGTGCCAGTTGGGACAAGGAAAATGAGGGGTGTTTTGTACCATGTTCCTCCTTCCAGCACTGTACCACAGCATGCAACTGTATCTCCCTTTATGAATAGCATGGGTAATGAGCTCAAAGCCTCTGTCAAGGAACATCAGATAGATCGAACGTAGCGGATAAAAGAAGCTAATGATTAGGAAGGATCAGTGAGGAAATTAAAGTTTACATTTAATAAATAAGTTAGTTATTAGGTTAGTTTTTTGTAATAAATAAATTAATAGTTAGTTCTTGTGAAGTTATTGATGTAAGGGATTTTGAAATGGTTATTCACGGGGAAACAATGGCTTTAAAAAAAATTAAATGTATCGGATGTATTTTCCAGATGAATATAATGAAATTTCTCATCAACTTTGTTATTATTTGCAATATATTTCTCTAATATTATTCTTGTAATTTTGTTGCTCTACATTGATATCAGAGCATTAATGATTCATGTGAGTCTATGATTAAAGAGCATATGGAGACTTGCTGTACAGGTGGTGTTTGAAGGGGTTTATTTTAGCACAAAAGTCATTTGAAGTGCTGCTTTTCTTGCCTTTACAATAGCTTCTCCGGATTGGGCATTGTGATGCATAGAGCTATTTGAAGGCATGAATAAAGGTTGCTGCACAAAGGGCATATGAGTGAACAACGAAGAAATCAAAATCTGTTTTTCGGTCTTTGGTAAGTATTTTTTCAATGTGTGAACCGACAGCCTGTAAGGAGATGATATGGTATGAGTCTTTTTAAAAACAAAAAAATTGCAGTTCATTCTGAATATTTATGATCTCTCTCTTGTTCTATAAAAAGGGAGTGATAAATGATGAGATTTATTTTATTTAAAATGATGAAATCATATTTTATTTCAAAGTTTGAAAGTCACGAGTTTCATACATGGCAAGCCAAAGTGCAATTGGTTTTAATAGAGAAAGATCTCTCGGAGATTGTTAATGGAACTATTAAAACACCACAAGATGTAGATGAACAATCAAAATGGACAGCGAAAGATCATAAAGCTACAGCAGTGATTGGACTTGGATTATCTGATGCATATTTACATTATATTGATTTGAAACCAAATATGGGAAAGTCTTAATTCCTTATTTGGTTCACAGGCTTCAAGTGCTAAAATGGGAATGAAGCAAAAACTTTTTGGTTTGAAAATGAATGAGGATAATAGTATTGTTCAACATATTAGTACGTTGTGTTCTCTTCTTAATCAACATGCTAGAATAAAACGTACAATTGATGATGATGATGGCAAGACTATTTTATTAAATAGTATGCCTTCAAGTTTTGACAATATTGTGTTTACTTTAAACAAATTGAATCCAAGTCCAAGCTTAGAGAATGTGATATCTTATTTAATTGATGAAGAGAAAAGAGTCTCTAAAACTCACTTAACTTTTAAAATCTTCTTTATTTGCCAAAAATAAAAATAATGCTTCAATAGGAAAGAATAATTACAAATGCTTCTATTGTAACAAAAGGGGACACATTGTAATGAATACAGTTACAAATTTGAATGGTTGCTTGGAGGATTCTTATTGATCTATGGCTACTCCCATGCGGATTTATTTGTAAAATCAAATCTAGCATTGATTCTAGTCTTTGATTCTTGGGAATCCACATGTTATATCTTATTATCTTTATTTTTCATGATACTAATGTGGGGTTGAATCTATTTTTCAATTATTTGAGATTGGAGCATTGAATATGTATTTCTCTTTTGAGATGTTGTATATTTGCGTATCTTTTCTGATGTGGATTTCATTTGGTATGGCATGTTCTTGTTCGCCATTATTACATTAGTGTGTATTGCAATGAGAGATGGTTATTGGGAGTGTATGATAGAAAATTGTCACCACTAGGGTTTACCTAGGACAAAAAACTTTCTATACTCCACATTCAAGGAAACCCTAGAGATCTCAATCCAATGATAGGAATAGGAGAGAGAGAGATCTTGCAATAGGCTATCCTAGGGTCTGATTTATGACTACAAGAGGGGTTCACAACTAAGCTAGGGCTTGGAAAGACTAATGAAATTCAAGATCTAATGTTCAAACCTAGTGATGCATGAAACTTGAATGAATGACCTAGAAATGCACATAAATCACAACAAAAAGATATAAAATCGTAGGCATGCACCTGGAAACCTGTAGGGGCTTGAATGAGAACTGGAAATGCTAGAAACATTGATTCTGAAGTTGAATGGAACTCATATCCTAGTTTGGGTGATTTAGTTGGGTTCTACTTCGATTCTCGTATTGGACACAAAATGTCCCAAACCTACTCCCTCAGTCATCATCATGAAGCCTTTTCAATAATATGGCAAACAAAATTTGCATGCTCAAACTAGTTCAAACCCATTGCAAACTCAAACTCAATCCAATATGAATCTGCCACATGTCAATCAAATTCCAACTTTCACCCCCAATATCAAAAATCAAATACCATCTTTCACTCATAACATTCAAAACCAAAACCTATCACATGCATTTGGGACCAACCTCAATTCATTCACCCCAAATATTGGATTGTAAAATGTTGACTCAAGCAAGTGAGAATTATCCTGTTGCAAAATGTAGACATTCAGATCTGAATGACACCTCGTGAATTCTACTGAGAGAAGAAAGGAATCCATCTTGGCATACCAAGCCCTAGGGGCCTGTTTGAGGCCATAGATAGACTTCCTCAATCTGCAAACCAATGAAGAATTGTATATGAATCCCTGTGGCCGCTCCATGTAAATCTCCTCATGAAGATCCCCGTGAAGAAGTGCACTCTTCACATCCATTTGATGTACAACCCAACCATGAGCTGCAGCAATAGCGAGTGTCAAGCGAATGGAGTTCATCTTAGCAACGGGTGCAAAGGTCTTAGTATAGTCAACACCTGGAACCTATGAGAAACCTTTTGCCACAAGGAACTATACTCTTCCTCCATTGCTGAATCCCATTCAGGAATGCCTGAAGCTTGCTTAAAGGATTGTGGATCTGAAGAAGTAGCAATATAAGCATGTGGAAAATTCTGATGTTGTGACTGAGTCCTTCAAGTATCTGAAGGATCCCCAACAAGAGAACCTATTGACTCAAGAGTCTATCGAGCCCAACGAGGTCTAGGAGGAGATGAAGGATGAGGTGCCTCAAATATAAGTGGACCCTGCGAAGGTGTGATCTTGCGAGTCAAAGTTGAGGAAGAATCATCATCAGAGTCACTATCATCACTTTCCACTATGGAGGAAGGAAGAGGAGGATTAGAGGTCAAGCTAGGAGAGCTTTCCTCAAAGTGAACACTCCTCTCAATAAATAACTCATGTGTCTCTGGATCCAAAAGTCTATATGCCTTAACACCTTTAGGATATCCAACAAAGATGCAAGGCCTACTCTGAGGTTCCAATGCCTTGCACTTCTCTGGAGGTATTCGTGCCCAAGTTGGACAAACAAAAACTCTGAAGTGTCTCACAACTGGTTTTCTACCACTCCAAGCCTCAAAAGGAGTCATACCCTTCAAAGCTTTATGGGGAACCCAATTTTGGATGTGAGTGGCACAACTGATAGCTTCTGCCCAAAATTGAGGACCAAGAGATCGATCATGAATCATGCAGCTAGCCATTTCCTTAAGGGTTCTATTCTTTCTTTTAGCTACACCATTCTGCTGTGGAGTGTATGCAACTGAATGTTGAAGATCAATCCCCTCAAGAGTACAAAATTCCTCAAGTCTATTGTTCACATATTCCCTTCCATTGTCTGTGTGAAGAATCTTGACTTGCTTCCCTGATTGCTTCTCAACATGAGCCTTGAAGGCAAGAAATATGTCAAGCACTTCACTCTTGTGAACAAGAAAGTAGACCCATGTGAAGCAAGAGTAGTCATCAATGAAGGTGAGGACATAGTGAGCCTTGCTAAATGATGGCACTGGAAATGGACCTGCTACATCACTGTGAACCAACTGAAGAACTTTTGAAGCTCTCCAAGACTTCCCTTTGTCAAACTTCTCTTCTGGATGCTTACCCATGGAACAACCTGAACATACACCTTTAGAAAAGCTGATTTGAGGTAGTCCTGTAACCATAGCCTTGGAGCTAAGCTGCTGAAGATAGCGGTAATTGATATGTCCAAACCGCTCATGCCATAGCTTGCTTTCTGAATTTGAATGAGTGAGAAAAGTTGTAGAAGGAGACTTAGGTACAAAGTGGGAGAATGAGTAAAGCCGTGTGTTGTGATTGGCTTGTCCCACTGCAACCAAGGCATCATCCTTAATTTCTTTGACCACAACTGAATCTGGTAGAAACTCAACTTTCTTGCCATCTCCAAAGTGAGTGATTTGGTAGATTGAGAGAAGATTGGCACTCAAGTTAGGAACATAGAGAACATTCTCAAATGTTCCATTATCCATGGCAACTGAACCTTCTCCTTCAACTTCCACTTGAGTATCATCTCCTATGAAGATGTGAGGTACCTTAGATTGCTCCAAAGAAGAAAACTGTTCCATTGAAGAACCCATATGATGAGTGGCACCCGAGTCAAGTATCCATTGCTGTGAAGAACCTGAAGTAGCCACAAATGCTTGCCCTTTTCCTTTTGATTGTGAGGAAGTGGAAGGGGATGAATCCTTCTTCTTGTAGGCAGATGGCAAATTGATGTTATTCTTCTTGATGATGTTTGTCAACTCATCAATTTGCTTAGTGTGGCAATGATGCTCGTCATGACCAACCCTCTTGCAATATGAACAAGTTGGTCTCTCCTTCTTGCTTGAATTTCCCTTCTTGGGAGAAGATGTATAATTCCCTTGTGATGAAGAATTCCCTTGTTTTGGAGAGGATGATTGTGCTTTATCTTGTTGGTTCTTTGTATTAGATTGCTTTTGCTTCTTATTGGAACCCTTTCCTTGAGTCCCTTGATTCCCTTGATTAGCCACCAAAGCTTTGGACTTTGAAGACTTAAGAATCCCCATGCTTACCAACTTTGCTTGTTCTAACATCAACATTTCTATAAAAGTGTCAAATGTAGGCATAGTGAAAGAACTACCTACTATCAAGCGATGGGTTTGGAAGCTAGAAACAAATGCTGCATATTCTGATGGAAGTTTTCCCAACAAATTGTAGACCAACTGTGCATCCTTCTTATCAATGCCACAATCCTTAAGTTGTGCTCTTAGCTCATTTGCCTTAGTGATATAGTCTTGGATTGTATCAAAATTCTTGGGATCTAACATTGTGAGATCATTGTCAAGCTGATAACCTTTAATCTCATCAACTTGGCCATACAATTGACCAAACTTTTCCCAAGCTTCTTTAATTGTTTTACACTTATCAATTTGAAAGATTAGATCTTTTGATAAATATTTTCTTAATGTTCCAAGAGCCATAGAATTTTTAGTGATCCAATCCAAATGAGCAGTAGGATTAGCTTTAGGATCAGATGGTGCAACAACAGTTCCATCAATATAATGAGTTAATCCTTTTTCCATTAACTTACTCCATGCATCAATTTTCCAAGAAGCATAATTATGTGGAGTTAACAAGGGAAACTTAGGAGAACCCATAGCAGAAAAATGAAAGAGAACAAGATAGAGAGAGGGCACAATCACTCAAGACACCCCGCCAAATTCACTCAATCAAAGAAACCCCCCCAAAAAGATGATTTGGCACTTTATAATTAGTGCGTGTACAATGGCCACTTGCAAGCCAAGCAAAGTGGGATTCTGATTTTCAATGTTTTACAATAGCCTTAAGTAGGCTACAATAGACTCAAATGACTGATACAAAAGACCAAACTGAGATCTTATCCTTACAAATTCCCAAAATAGGCCAAAAATGACCAAGTGCTGAAAGTACAATTTCTATTCACAAACACTACAAACTGATAGAACCACTATGAAGTTTAGAAAATATCATGCACTTTTAAAAAAAAATGGCACATGAAAAGGAGTTCGTATGAGCCTGAATGGAGCCCCGGAAGTTGCAACAACGATGACAATCGAGCAAGATCTGAGACAAAACCAATTTTATGGAAAATCCATGCACCAAAATCAGAAAATAATTGCACCACTGTGATGTACACAAAAAACTAGCCCAAATTAAAAAAAATTGCACCAAAAAAGGCCTCAAAATGACCAAGATATGAGCCTTTGAAGATGAACTGCAAAATCAAAAAGCTCAACGGAGTGGGGTCTAAAATTTTCAAAAAACTGCTGACACAGTGCTGACGTCAGCAAAACACTATGTTAAATTTGATGGCCGTTTGACCGTCGTCTTGGTCATCGCCCTTTGCCGAAAAAGTCGCTGGAATATACGATTTGCCAGAATCCATGGTGACGGAATATTCACTGACTGATGATAGAATATTCAAAATCTGCCGGAATATTCTGTTGCCGCCGGTACACGTTTCGCCTCTCAGAAATAGAAAAAAGGTCTTCTAGTTTTTAAATTTTCTGACTGCCGGAATAAACACCGGCCGCTACTGGTTGCCACTGGAGGGGACGCGGGGTCCACGGTGGCCACAGCCGTAGGCCACATGGCTGCCAGCGGGGCCCGTGTGGTACAGACAGTACCCTCTGGTACTGGATGCGGGTAGGGTACTCTGCGTACCCTACTCACAATATATATATATATATTTTTTTTTAAATTTTAAAAAAATAAAAACTTTATAATTACAATAAAAATCTGCGGAATATAATAAAATTTTTGATTTTTTTTTATTGAAAAATATTTCACAGATAAAAAAAATTTCTGAAAATTAAAATTTCGTACCGACTATCATAATGGTTGGGCCGTACGGCTTGGCCAGCAATTTTTTTTTGCCTCGACGGACAACTTGCTCTGATTTGGACGATTTGGCAGTTGATTTATGGGCTTTTGGCTCTTCTGAGCACGATGGCTAGGTCCTTTTTCGGCTGAAAATGCTCCAAAGTGGTAGCTACCTCTTGGATCTGGTAACCACCTCCAATCTTCAACCCTTTGCAGATTTGGCCTCCAATGTGCAACTGAGACGAAACAAAAGGCAAATCTGACTATTTCGGACACTCCGGACGCAATGGCGAGCTCAGATCTGATGCAACTAGCTCCCAAAATGCACCTGCAACACAAGGCCAATAATGGAACCCTCTAAGAATCTCTCCAAATGACTAACTAAAGGCACTCCAAAAGCTTTGATACCATGTAAGAATTGGCTATGAAGGTAGCCACCCAATATCTAGAGGCCTAATAGAAAGCACAAGCAAAAGAGAGATAGAAACAAGATGACAAGAATAAATTGTATTATGTCAATATGATAGAATGTAATGAGCAAATAGTACATAGGAGACCCCTTGTATATATAGCCAAGGTGAGAACATAGAAGGGCATAAGATTATGACAAGTGTCGTAATCTTATGACATGAGACAACTATGAAAAGTTATCCCTCCGCCTAAAGTGGAAAGGTGATAATGTGATAATCACCACAAAAGGTGGAGAGATAATCACATGATGTGTCCACAAAAGGTGGAAGTGATGTGGTAATGACATGTCAAGTCCACCAAAAGTGGAAAATCTCCAACAACCTCCTATGTAGTCCCTAAGTAAACTTAACTAAGGTGTAATCAAGACCTAGAACAAGGTACAAGACATTTAATTACACCAACAATTTTGAACCTAAATAGATCCCAATCGAGCATTATGGTAAGGGCTTTGAGATCATGAAACATAAAGGTTATGATGGAAACAACGAACTTGGTTTACACAAGAGTGGAAAGAAAAAAACATTTGATACCTTTCAAGTGGCCAAAGAACATAAGGCTAGGGTATGAACCACGAAAAGTGAATGCTCCTAGTACCAAGGTGCTTTCAAGAGGGAATGTTAGTGCTTCAAAAGATATCGAGGCATCTAAGGATTACCTTGCTGAGATTGACTCTAATGAATGGGAGTGGGAATCTTACAGGCACATCCAATGACTACAATCTAGCTAATACCTTTCACAAAATTGACTTATCTAATCACCCAACTGAAGGCTACGCTTGGATCGATTCCTTTTGTGAAACCGATAATACTTCCACTTTCACCTTATCCTCCTCTTCACTAAATCTCAACAACATTGATGATGGCATTTCTCTTGTATACCTGCAAATGATAGAGTGGGACCAGCAAGGAGAACCCACCTTAGACACTTTCAAAAATGATGAAGCAATAGTCGAGTTTATGGGACTATAGACACATAAAATTTTCCTAGGCTTGCAACTCTTGATTATTCAACATTGCCCCTTTCATTCTTAATAATTAAATAATTTTTAATTATTTAATTATTTTCTAAAGTCATAATTCTTCTATTAATTAAATAATTTTAATTATTTAATTAATTCATTTTTATCTTTATTCTCCTCTTCGATTAATTAAATAAATTTTATTTATTTAATTACGTCACTAATTAGGTCCCCTTCTTTCTAAAATTAAATAAATTCTTATTTATTTAATTTGTGTCCACTATCCACTATAATTAAATAATTATTTTAATTATTTAATTATTCATTAACTTTTTCTCTCATTAAAATTAAATAAATTTGATTTATTTAATATAGTCAATTCTCTTGAATTTTGAATTAAATCATTATTTAATTCTAAAGTAATTCCACGTCACATTCCTCCATAATTAAATAATATCTTTATTATTTAATTATTCGTGTCACCTAAATTAAATAATTTTTATTGTTTAATTTCTCGACCAACCTCTTTGTCTAGTGCCAATCTTATCTTCCAAATCAAATCTTATCTCTTGACATCTCATTTGAATTTCAGTATACGTTGGGTATTTTATAATTCAATCTTAGCCATTCATTTCTTGTCATTGCCCTAATTTTGACCTAACCTATTCCATACTACAACATTCAATCTTGACCATTGATTCTAGGGTATTTGTCATCTTCTCATCCTGGCCACACATTCAAAATTGCAGTTTTTATAAAATGGCAATTTTGTTCTTATCTCTCTGTCTCTCTCTCTCTCTCTCCATCTCATGCTCATTCTATCAATTTAGGTTATGATTATTGTCATTTGCAGTCATTGTCATTTTAGTCTATTCTCAAGTCATTTCTTTCAATAAATCCTTCAAAACTTGCTTTGGTCTTGTCATTTGTCATAGTTGCTCATACAAATCTGAGGGCATCTCTATTTACAGCAAGCTAGGAGGTGTAACAAAGGTGAAGCATGGAAGATGAAGACCTAGGGTAACATTGTTCCTTTTGTTTTCATATTATTTCCTTTGTACTTTGTTATTTCATTGGAATTTTATTGTTATTGTGCAAACCCCTTTAACAAATTAGGATTTTCCCTTGATTACATTGGTGAACCCGACATATTTTAACACATTTGGAGAAATCTTGGAGTTGTATTTTTTTATTGCAGATTTTGTTAGCTTTTTGTTGCAAGTTTGGCATCATTTTTGGACAAAACCCTAGTTTCCAAGGATTTGACCATATCTTTCACACGGCTTCGTATTTTATCACATTTTTTTTCTTCTGTAGGTCGAGGACACTATCAAAAGCTCTCATTTCAAAAATCAGATTTTTTGGATATGTTTTTCATTTTTTATAATTATTTTTCTGCTTTTAATAAAAAAATAATTTTGGGAGTAAATAATCGAATTTTTCAGATATGTTTACATTTCTGGAAATCTCTTTAAATTCTAATAGGGGTATACTCTTTATTTTTTAAATTTTGATGTGCAATTATTAGTCAAAAAATAGATATTTTGAAATTAGGGTTTAAAACAGATTTGCTTAGATCTCACTCACGGTTATAGATATACTCACAAAAACTTTTTCGCAGCTTGTGAATGACATCAGACGCCTTCAGTAAAAAAATCAGAATTTTTGGAGCTATTTTGTATTTTTTATAATTTTTTTATGATTTTTAATAGAAAATTAATATTGGGCTCAAAATAGGGAATTTTTCTGACTTCTTTACATTTCTGGAAAGCTCTCTGAAAAATAGTGTCAGTCTCTTCTTTGATTTTGTATTTATCAGATCAATAATGTCTTCAAATAATCGAATCTAATTCGGCTATGTGAAAAATATGTATCTGAAATTGCAATTTTCTAATGAGTTTATTTTTTTTTCATGGCTGCATTATGATATTATTTCTTTTGATTTTGTAGGGTGATCATAAGGAGTTTTAGTGCCAGAAATATCATTCATACACAACAAATTGGAAAGCAAATAATCAGGTGCACATATCCCATCTTCCATTTCTTAATCTTGTTTGTCACACATTTCAATTTGGGGCATAAAATTAATCCTTGTTTGCAAACACATTTGGATTTGGGCTCTTAAAAATGAATTTTGTCTTCAATCACATATCAAAATTGGGTCTAAAATTAACCATTTTCTTCCTACACATTTGAATTGGGGTTAAAAAGAACATGTGCTTCTATTGTTTGCATACAAACATTTCATTTCTAAGGGAAATTAATCATTGTGAGTGTGAATCAAGTGTGTGTGTGTGATCACAAACACCTCACCTGATTTGCCTTTGTCAAACCCTTCATAGGAGGCCTGCTAGGGGATTTCATCACCCCTAGGGACGACCTCAATCGAAGTGTGAATCGAAAGACACGCTTGTTTGGAAGTTAAAATCTTGTCACTCTTGGCTAAGCCCCAAAGAACTTTATACCTTTGGGAAGTGAAGGTGAAGGGTGGGTTACCCCTTTCTCCCAGCTGTGTGGCAGGATTTTTCTTTCAATTCATTCCTTAGTCAACCTTGTGCAATCTAGCTTGAGACCTAATTGGCCATACCCCACTTGACTAGTCATAGGGCTTGTTGTTGTGTATTCAAGTGCTTGATTAATCATAGCATTTAATCTTGGAAAACAAACTTATCATTGTGCTTGGTGTGTGTGTTTATGCATTTACATGTAAAATCTTGTGTTTGATATTGCCCAAGTCAAACTTCCAATAAAATTTTTCCACATCATCCAAGTCATCCAATCTCGTCATTCCACATCATCATCTCTTTCATCTAATCAACATCATTTTACAGCATGACAACATTTGAAGACATAGCACTAGGGCTTATTCACATGCTTCATAAAGCTCAAACAAATCAAACACCTTTAGACCAACAAATCATTCAAAGCACCCATAACATTATCCAAAAACTTCAAACCAACCAATCACCACAAATGCAACAACTCATAGCACAAATCCAATACCTCATGGCCAACTGTCAAGTCCAACAAGCACATTATCAAGTCCAATCACCACATCAACACATTTCACATCAACCCTATGTGTCACTTACATCATCATATCAACCTCATCCATCCACATATCATGCTACCCCTTCGTCAACCTATCACAACTCTTCTAATTTCAACTCTTATCCACATCAATCAACCTTTCAACAGTCATTATCCCATTCAACCCCTCAATCATCATCACAACAACAAATGATATCACAAGTCCAAACACCATTCCAACCTCAACACATTCCACCACAATCCTATGTGTTACCTTCATCATCATGCCCACAAAACCCATTTACCTTCCATGTCAATGCCACATCGACATATCCACCCATATCACAACAAGAACATAGCTTCCCAAGTCCACCTTGGCAACAACATCAAGAGCCTTTAAGTCTTAATGCCACCTTTGACAAGGGGAACACCAATATAGTCCATGCACCCTTACCACCATCTAATCAAATGCATATCCCTAATCCACCATGTCCTAGTCCTAATTCATTGGCCTATACACCTTCTAACCAATCAAACTCTTCATTACCCCCACCATCATATAATCTTCCATCAAATCAATGCCCTATATTTAGACATTTCAAAAGTAATCCTATGGCATTATCTACATCCACCCCTACACCTACAAAGGATGTGACCCAAGGGCTACAAGAAAGGAATCAATTGTTGCCATGTCATTCAACACACATACTTGAACATACAAAAGAGTCCTCAAATATCATGCCAAGTTCTTCAAGCCAACCATGTCATCCACAAACCCTTGAGCCAATTCAAGAGTCTACCCCATTAAGTCCAAGTCATTCTCCATCATGTCTCCATTTTGTTGACCATCAAGAACATGTCAAGTCTCTCCAAGAGTCATCCCCTTGCAATTCCATTCAAGCAACCCAAGATGTATTTCAAGAGCCTAATCCTAAGCATGTGGAAAAATCAAGCCCTAGTCCTAATCAAGATCAAATCATTGTCATCCAACCTATCCATAATCTATATCTTTTTTATGATCAAGATGATATCCATAATGATGAAGAGCCTATCCATGAGGAAGATATTCCAAATTCATCTCCATGTAGTCCTATTCCACTTCCCTTGATGAGACACTTGCCTCCCAAGCTAGTATAGAAGATCAAACAAATACCTTGGATCTAAGTGAACACAATACTAATCAAGATCCTTTAAATCCTCCATCATACACTATCGACCCCATTGCAAGTCCTCCATCATATCCACGTGGTCTTTCCAATAAGGAACTTGTGTCTAGTGTTCCACCTACACCTAGTCCCATTGTCCATTGCATACCCCAATGCAACTAGTCTCAAGATGTTGGTATTTCCTCCATGCATTTTAAGTCCACTTTCCATCATAAAACCTATCATATGCCTAAAGCATATGTTGCCATTCCACCACCGTCATCCTACAAATGTCAAAAGCATGTGACCATACACCTTCCTCCATCTAGTTTACCACCATTACTTCCAACTCCTAATACTCCTCCATCCGCTTTACCACCATTACTTTCAACACCTAATATTCCAATCATTCACAAATACCCTAAATATCCTAGTCATGACCAACAAATGCACACATTGTGTAAACATAAAGCTTCCACTCAATCCATCCACTCCATGGGATTCAAAAATAAAATTTGGATGCCTCTATTTATAAAGTCAAAAATTATAAAGGTCTTAATGCCTTAGAATACAATTTCAAAAAGTCAAAGCCAAGTACATCTAAAAAGCTATATAAGCCCATACCTTCAAAAGAAAAGTCTAAAAACAAAATGGTTTGGGTACCTAAGCAAAAAGAAATCAAGTTGAATGAGGCATCCATGTCACAAAAATCCCAACCATCCACTTCCATCCAAAATACACATTCCATTAAAAAATTACAAAAATCCCACAAGACAAATAAAAGTGATAAAAATACTAAGTCTATGTGGGTACCTAAAGCCCTTCATCCACCATCTCCTAAGAAAACATCTCCATTGCTTCCTACACCCCGTCCACATCAAAAGATTCAATGTTTATCACATTGTGTGCAACCATTGGTCATGGTTCCCTTCCATTTCACAACAAGCCCTTATACCTCCATCTCGTCACCCTTCATTCATTATACTACATATCTCCCCCACCACCTTCCTATGGTCCATGCTTTTGGCTAAGCCTCCCCATTCATCTTTTGCACAAGTCCTCCATAATCCACATGATAATCCATCATCTACCTACTCCATCTACCTTTCATGTCATCCCTTACCAAAATCGATGGGCATAATGACATTTGACATGGTCCATGCAATGACATCTATCTCTAGTGGGACTATCACCTTTCATGAAACTAGACACTTGAGTCCCTCCTATCCATATTCCCCTTCAATCTAAAAAAGGTCAAAAAGTCAAAAAGTCAAAACGTCAAAAAAAGTAAAGAGAAATCCATTCATCCAATGGTGAAAACCTGGTAAACAGGCACCCTGGATAAGTATCATGATGAAAACCTGGCAAATAGGTGTCATGTGTAGGTTGATCTTCTATGTCACTTACACTTGGGGGCACAATGTCTTATCTATCCAACCTATCATTTTTATGTCATATCATTTCCATCCTACCTACCATCTTAGCCATCATACCTACCTATCATATTGGGTCCACGTATCCACCTTTCTCCTTTTGATCTTGATGAAGACATAGGGGAAAAGTGTTGAAACATGTTTTTTGGATATCTCTTGACATACCTCATCCCTTCCAAATAGGCATATCAGTATCCTATTGTCATAAGCTTTGTCATGAAAAATCCTAAGTCTTGTACCTAGAATGGGGCATCTTATTCGTATGCGACATAGTCTTTGGATATTACATCCTTGCTCTCTTATGCATACATCCATTTCATCCATTAATCCCATTTATCTCCTTGCACCTAGACTTGGCTTTCCCCTTGTCATTGGTATCTAGCACAAGGGCTACCCAAATTTTCATCCATTGACACCTCAAAATATGTCAAAAAGCCAAAAAAAAAAAAAATCATAAAATTTCAAAAAAATTCCCAAAAAAAAATCATAACATGTCAAAAATCCAAAAAAAATCATAAAATATCAAAATCCAAACAAAAAAAAATCATAAAATGTCAAGCAATAATCCAAATGCAAGTCAATCCTTAGTCCATACCAATCAAGTCAATCAATCTTGTCAAATTATCCAATCACATCCTTTGGTCTTGATCCTAATCTTGTCATAAACCAATCAATCAAAGTCAACTAGTCAAATAGTCAGTCATCCTTGTGTTGATCTAGGGATATGTCTTTCCCCGCAATGACAACACTTTCAGTCAACATCATCAGTCAATCAATTAGTCTTCAGTTTACAGCTTGACAGGGGCAATACCTTGTTTGTTTTTGTGTCATTTGTGCATGCTTGCTTGCTTGCTTGCTTGTGTGTTATCATTTTTATCTTGCATTTGTGTCAAGTCCGACTTATTCCAGCTAATATTCATATCTTGTATCTAGACAAGGTTGTATTATGCTAGGGCACAAGACACATCATCACCTTGGTCCTTATACCTTGGTGCATCTTGTCTAGTGTTACATCAAACATCATGGTTGTTCACTTTCTTGCAGCATAACACATCATTCATCTTCTCCCTCCTTATCATTTCATTTCGAGAGCATACCCGTGTCTGTCCAACTCACCTATTCTCTCGAGGGGGCATCATCATCCCATTCTTATTTCATCATCCTATTATTCTATCGTCATCCATTTTTCTCTATCCATACTTTAGCTTTTTTGAAATGATGTTACTCGACACAAATCTCATTATCTCGAACATCATCTCAAAGAGGGGCAAAATGTAGACACATAAAATTGTCCTAGGCTTGTAACTCTTAGATTATTCAACATTGCCCCTTTCATTCTTAATAATTAAATAATTTTTAATAATTTAATTATTTTCTAAAGCCATAATTCTTCTATTAATTAAATAATTTTAATTATTTAATTAATTCATTTTTATCTTTATTCTCCTCTTTGATTAATTAAATAAATTTTATTTATTTAATTACGTCACTAATCAAGTCCCCTTCTTTTTAAAATCAAATAAATTCTTATTTATGTAATTTTTGTCCACATTGTAATTAAATAATTATTTTAATTATTTAATTATTCATTAGCCTCTTCTCTCATAAATTAAATAAATTTTATTTATTTAATTTGGTCCACTCTCTTGAATTTTGAATTTAATCATTATTTAAATTAAAATGATTCCCTTTGTCACATTCCTCTATAATTAAATAATATCTTTATTATTTAATTATTTATTGGTCACCTAAATTAAATAATTTTTTATTATTTAATTTTTCCAGCAACCTCTTTATCTGTGCCAATTTTATCTTCCACATCAAATCTTATCTCTTGACATCTCATTTAATTTTAGCCCTTGATTGAATTATTTTATAATTCAATCTTAGCCATTTATTTCTTGTCATTGCCCTAATTTTGACCTAACCCTAGTCCATACTACAACTTTCAATTTTGGCCATTGATTTAGACATCTTATTGACATACAATCTCAACTGTCAATCCAAATCAAGCATTTCCTATAAATAAACTCTCTCATAAGCCATTTAGGGGATTGATTCTTCAAGTATCCTTATGCTGTCAAAATCATTCTTCAGTATTTCATCCATTTCTATCTATTGTCATTCATCTATCATCCCCATGTCAATGTTTTGCTGCTAAATTGAGCAACCAACATTCATCCAACAATCAACCTTCAAAAGTTTGCATTCTCATGCAGGTGGAGAAGAGCCACGGAGGTCAATCAAGTCTAGTTTAAAAATTGGTTTGCATTTCCTTTGCTTATTTGCACTTTCATTCTAGTTTGTGCTTCATGGTGCTTGATAGGGTTTAGTTAATTTGTTGTTTTCAATACCCATTAAATCTCAAATTTTCCCTATTTACACATAGCAAATAGGCATCTTGTGTGATGACAAAAAATCAACAAAATAGTAAATAAATAATTCGTCCAATAGTAAAAAGCTGGCAATTAGGCGCCATGTGTAGTCAGCCTCTGTCTTATCATCTACTATCATTCTATCTCATTTTCCATCCTCGGTCATAATACATTCACCTGCACAGTTTTTCTCACCATTCAGAATAATTATTTGTTGTCCTTCCCATCACTTGGAATGGTTGACATTTCACATCTTTCACCTTCCATACCCATCCGCGATAAGGCTCATCCAATTCCATTCCCAATAAGTTGGTCTTATACTTGACCAGGAGCAAGTACTTAACTCATGTCTTTAATTGATCCTAGACTTGGTATTGGAGATCACTATGTCAAAAATCTAAATAATCAGAAAAATCCAAAAATTCAAAAATCCAAAAAAATCATAAAGATTTAAAAATCCAAAAAAACCAAAACATGTCACAAACCCAAGAAAATCAAAATATCCTCAAAAACAAAAATATATTGAAATATTCCCAACAATTCAAAAACATCTAGATAACCTTGAAAATCCCAAAAACACTGTAAAGTCATGTCAAGTCAATGACAATAGAACTATGTTGCCTCAGCGACTTCGCATAGGCAAGGCCATCAGCGATGAGCCCTTGAGGCACTAGGTCAGTCCTTAGGTTGTGTCAAATAAATTCAATCATCATTCATAATAAAGTATCTTTTGCTTGAAATTCAAGGTCGAACTATGATGTCTCTACACACGTTATGTAGGCAAGGCCATTTTTTCAAGTTAGTCACTATCCATAACATAAATCAATCAAACACAAACATTCATCTTAGTCTCAGACAAATCATGAAGCAATTAGATAAACTATCCAACTCGCGTTGAAGCCAAACTGGTCAATTGCCTAATTAGTCAAACATCAAATCAACAATTACCAGTCAATCAATGGTCTTATATAGGAGGTGGCATTATCAAAACCATACTCAACATCTTATACAACTTTCCTCGTTTCTTGAAACCAAATATCTTTTCTAGTTTTTGCAAAGTTTTTAAAATTTTCTAAAGGGGCATGGGTCTATCCCCTCTCTACTAAAGCATGTCGTGGACTAAATTTCTTTAAAAAATGTCTTAGGGTTGCCAGCATCATTTTCCATTTTCCACTTCTTCCCCTGCATAATTGAATACTTTTTAGTTATTTAATTATTGTCTCAAGTCATATTCTTTTATTAATTAAATAATTTTAATTATTTAACTAATTTATTTCTCCTTTTATTCTTCATTTGATTAATTAAATAAATTAATATCTATTAAATTACATCACTAATATTCCTTTCTCTCTATAATTAAATAAATTCATATTTATTTAATTATTCATTTTCACTTTTCTACTATAATTAAAGAATTATTCTAATTATTTAATATTTTTTCTTTAGCTCCACTTTTAATTAAATTGTTATTTTAATTAAAATTCAACCTTTTCCTTTTCTATAATTAAATAATTGTTTTAAATATTTAATTATTCACTTTTCCTCTAAATTAAATAATTTTAAAATTATTTAATTTACTCTAACAACCAACCTCTGCCAACCTTTCATCTATTCTATTCTTATTGCTACACATTTTAATCAATTTATATCCTTAACTAAACCCTATTTTTTCCCTAGCCCTATTTAATTGCTTCTCAAGCAATCTCATCCATTGATCTTTATCATTTGATCTTGACCCTTCATTCAAATTTGGTTTTCTATATAACAGACCTATCACTTTCATTTCAAAACTAGATAGCTAGGGACAACCACAACTACTATCTTCCATATAAAGCAAAATCGAGAAGAGCAATGAAGGTGATTCAATCATGGCATAGGGATTTATGGTAATATTGTTTTCAATTTTCATATTTCTATGTTCATTTGTACTTCAATGTTTGATTAGGGTCCTAGGTTTTGAGTTTTATGTATTTGATGGTTGATACTATGGATCCATGTATTTTCCCTTGATTCTACCTTATTCCACAGAATGAAATCCTTGTTGAGATTAGGGTCCTAGGGTTTGAGTTTTATGTGTTTGATTGTCGATACTATTGATTCATCCCTTTTCCCTTGATTGTACCCTATTCTATAGAATGAAATCCTTGTTGATATTTTTTTTCATTACAACTATACTATAAACTGAAATAGCTTATTAAATTCATAACGGAAAATATAAAAGTAATCTTTTATTTTAGCTCAATAAAATCTTTCAAATACCCATAATTATAAAATATATGCATGTAGGAGATTCTTGTACTTTTCTTGTAATTGGAATAGCTTATTAAATTCGTAATAGAAAATGTCAAAGTAATCTTTTATTCTGGCTCAAAAAATTCTTTCAAATACCTGTAAACGCTATTCTATGGAATGTAATCCTTGTTGAAATTTTATGTCATTACAACTGTACTATAAATTAGAATAGCTTATTAAATTCATAATGGAAAATATAAAATTATAAAATTACTCTTGTATTTTAGGTCAAAAAACTCTTTCAAATACCCACAGTTGTAAAATATATATAGATGAAAGGTAGGAGATTCTTGTATGTCGATTCATTATTGTTCAAAATTTATTTGATTTTATTCTAGTAATATATATACATATAATATAGTTTGACAAGAAGTATTCACCTAAGTTAATGTTGAATATATTGTAAAAAAAATGACGAAAGCTCACCTCAGTTGTAATAATGAAATTGAAACTTGATAAATAGTTTAGGATAATAAGTTTGATTGGTTTGTTACCATATATTAATTGAAATTTTGAGAGAATAAATTGAATATATTAAAAATTTCAATTATTATATGGTAACAAACCAATCAACATGTTATCAGTTCAACCCTAATACAAATGAGTGAGCTAGTCATTACATTACAACTCTCAATAACTTAGGTGAATTCTTGTCCAATGTCCAACAATATATTACTAGAATATATCAATGAAATTTTGAACAACAATAATTTTGACTTACAGAAGATCTCACAAGCTCTGCTATATATTTTACAACTAATTGTTGAAAGAGTTTTTGACAGTTAACTCTAGGTAATTTTTATTTTTCATTATGAAATTTAATGAGCTATTCTAATTTGTAATTACAACTTAATGACAAAGATGCTCAACAAGGGAGACACATTAAGGTGAGATAGGTTTATGAATTATTTGAAAAATTTGACTGAGATAAGATTACTTTTACATTTTCCGTGCGAGGCTGATAGTATTCAATTACAAAATACAGATGCTCCCCATATTGCTGACACATGATTATGGGTATTTGAAAAATTTTATTGAGCTAAAATAAAAGAGTACTTTTATATTTTCCATTATGAAGTTAATAAGCTATTTCAGTTTATAGTATAGTTGTAATGAAAAAAAATATCAACAAAGATTTCATTCTATAGAATAGGGTACAATCAATGGAAAAGGGATGAATCAATAGTATCGACAATCAAACACATAAAACTCAAACCTTAGGACCCTAATCTGAACAAGGATTTCATTCTGTGGAATAAGGTAGAATCAAGGGAAAATACATGGATCCATAGTATCAACCATCAAATACATAAAACTCAGGCAGACCTAATCCAACATTGACCACAAATGAACATGAAATATATGAAGAGAACAATGTGCAAGTAATCCCTATGTCACCTTCATTTGCTCTCATTTTCTTCTATAGAAGATAGTGGTTTGTTGTCTATACTGTTTGAAAGTGAAGCGATAGGTCTCTTTTATAAGTGAGACTAGGTGGTCAGATGGATGGGAACAGCAGCTGATAGTAAGAACTGAAAAAATAGGGTTTAGTTAAGGATATAAATTAATTGAAATGTGAAGCGATAAGAATGGAATAGATAAAAGGTTGGCAGGTTGTTAGAGTAAATTAAATAATTTTTAAATTATTTAATTTAGGAGGAAAAGTGAATAATTAAATATTTAAAACAATTATTTAATTATACAAAGTGAAAAGGTTGCCTTTTAATTAAAATAACAATTTAATTAAAAGTGGAGCTAAAGAAAAAATATTAAATAATTAAAATAATTTCTTTAATTATAGTAGAAAAGTGAAAATGAATAATTAAATAAATATGGATTTATTTAATTATAGAGAGAAAGGAATATTACTGATTCAATTAAATAGATATTAATTTATTTAATTAATCAAATGAAGAATAAAAGGAGAAATAAATTAGTTAAATAATTAAAATTATTTAATTAATAAAAGAATATGACTTTAACTAAAAAGGATTCAATTATGCCAGGGAAGAAGTGGAAAATGGAAAATGATGCTGGCAAGTCTAAGACATTTTTTAAAGAAATTTAGTCCATGACATGCTTCAGTAGAGAGGGGATAGACCCATGCCCCTTCAGATTTTTTTTCAGAAAATTTTAAAAAATTTGCAAAAACTAAAAAAGATATTCGGGCAAGCAAATTGGATAGGGATGAATGCAAGGATTGACAAAAACAAATATTAGTAGGAGGAAAATGTTAGGATGGAGTTAGACAATTGAAGAGGGATTGCTATTTTTCTTGAGAGACGCTAGGTTTGCATGTTAATTATTATTTAGTATTAAAAATATGGCAAGTGGAAAAAAATCACCATGGTATAACATAGACCAAGGTGTGCAATGTTATCCATTTTCAAAAAAAAATACACTTAACAGATAAGGAATGCCATAACTCATACTAGCAGAAAAGTTGCCCCAATTTCTTTGTTAAGACAAACCACAAACAAAATCAAAGAAAAAGTAGATCATGAGACACCATCACTCCTCTAAATCCTTCTTGGGACATCCTCAAGGTGCCTAGTAATATGACCAAATGATTAATCAAGAAAATATAAAACAAAATGAACCAACAAAAGCAACAGCCATTTATATTTTCTTTGCCAATGATTGTTTGTTGATATGATTGGTAGGATTGATTGGTTGGTTGATTGACTGATTGATTGAGTTATTGTTTGATTGATAACGCCTGGTTTAAGAAAATAGATTATGTTCTATAAGATGTTGTATAAGGAAAATGATAAGGTTGTTGAATGATAATGTCTAGTTTTAGGAAGGAAACATCTTGTATACAATAAACGATAAGGTCAAGTTTGGTTTCAAGAAACGAGGAATGTCGTATAAGACGTTGAGTATGGTTTTGATAATGCCACCTCCTAATAAGACCATTGATTGACTAGTAATTGTTGATTTGATGTTTGACTAATTAGGCAATTGACCAGTTTGGCTTGAACGCGAGTTAGATAGTTTATCTGATTGCTTCATGATTTGTCTGAGACTGAGATGAATGTTTGTGTCTGATTGATTTATGTTATGGATAGTGACTAACTTGACAAAATGGCCTTGCCTACATAACGTGCATAGAGACGTCATAGTTCGACCTTGACTTTCAAGAAAAGGATACTTTATTATGAATGATGATTGACTTTATTTGACACAACCTAAGGACTGACCTAGTGCCTCAAGGGCTCATCAATGATGGCCTTGTCTATGCGAAGTCGCTGAGGCAACATAGTTCTATTGTCGTTGACTTGACATGACTTGACAGTGTTTTTGGGATTTTAAAGGTTATTTGGATGTTTTTGAATTGTTGGGAATATTTCAATATATTTTTATTTTTGAGGATATTTTGATTTTCTTGGGTTTGTGACATGTTTTTTTTTTTTTTGGATTTTTAAATCTTTATGATTTTTTTGGATTTTTGGATTTTTCTGATTATTTAGATTTTTGACATAGTGATCTCCAATACCAAGTCTAGGATCAATTAAACACATGAGTTAAGTAATTACTCCCGCTCAAGTATAAGACCAACTTATTGGGAATGGATTTGCATAAGCCTTATCATGGATGGGTATGGAAAGTGAAAGATGTGAAATGTCAACCATTCCAAGTGATGGGAAGGACAACAAAGAATTATTATGAATGGTGAGAAAAATTGTGCAGGTGAATTTATTATGAGTGAGGATGGAAAATGAGATAGAATGATAGTAGATGATAAGACAAAGGTTGACTACACATGGCGCCTAACTGCCAGGTTTTCACCATGGTACTTATCCAAAGCACCACCAAATTCATTTCCACTATTAGACGAACTATTTATTTACTATTTTGTTGATTTTTTGTCATCACACAACAAGCCTATTTGCTAGGTTTTCATGAAGGTGACAATTTTTTTGGATTTTTGATTTTTTTATATTTTTGAGTTTTTGACAAAGGCTCTCTGAAGCTAGGTGTGGAATTTCCACAAGTGCGGGCTATTGATAGGCTTTGACAATGGTTCACCTTCAGGGGTCGAAATATGATATGCATCAGACCCATATACTATTATTATGATGTACGGACCCAACCAATTAGGCTCAAATTTACTAGGCTTCTCTCTTTTTGCTCGATTCTTAGGATTTTCCATTAAGACCAAGTCACCGATGTCAAATGTTAGACCAAAACCTTCTTATTATAACTGCGACGAAGAAGATTTTGATAAGAATGTAGGTGAACCAATGCATTTTCTCTTTTCTCATCAAACAATTCTAACTCATTCAATCTGGATATGCGATATTCCTTGTCATCAATATGCCCTTACATGGATACCCTCAGGGAAGGAAAGTCAACCACTTGGATTTTGAGAACCTGTCAAGAGATGATGTCATCAATGTATTGCATAAAAGTGTCAATCATTCATTTGTAAGGAGTGAGATTCTCGTCCTTCATGTCATAGTCATCGCTGAACTGCCAGACAACCAGCTATGAGTCACCATAGCACTTGAAGAATTTTGATCTTCCATTTGATGGCCATGCAAAGTCATGTAAGTAGTGCCTCATACTCTGCTATGTTGTTTGTACAAGATTAAGTGATTCTAAATGACTTTGGTATAGTATCCCCTTGGGTTGTGTCAAACAATATCCTTGCTCTTGAACCATGACTTGTGTGAGATCCCTCAAAATATAACTTCCATGTGACTGAAGTGTCTATTGTGAATATAGACTCATTGGGGAATTCTAATACCAATGGATGGTCTGCTTTAGTGGGTACATCTGTGAGTTGGTCGCCTATAACACGTCCTTTTATTTCTTTCCACTCAACATACTGCATGTCTTATTCTCTTAGTATCATTACCCATTTGGATGACCCTGCTATCAAAGTTTCTTTACTGAGGAGACATTGTACCCTAGGATTTTTCTTGATGTTACTCCAAACACACGTTTCTTTGGATTCAGTCATACTTTGTATTCTTCTAATCTCATGAAATTTTTGTCTAACACTCACAAATGATCACCCCTTGACAATGACTTGGCTAGGAGGTCATCCGCAAAATATTTCATAAGGGTATGCATGAGATCATGAAAGATGGTGGTCATGGCTTGCTGATATGGAGCTCCAACATTTTTCAGTCTGAATGGCTTGACTTTCCATCAATATGCTCCCCAATGACATGTGAAATTTGTCTTTTGCTAGCCTTTAGGAGCTATCCTCATTTGATTGTATCCTGGGAAACCATCCATGAGGGGTAGCATCTCATACCCTATTCTTAAGTCCATTATGGTGTCGACGTTCGGTAAAGGGGAATCGTCTTTTGGGCACACCTTGTTTAGATCTCTAAAATCAGTACATATGCAGATTCCTCCCATTGTCTTTGTCACTGGCATCAAATTCGAAATCCACTTTACATAGTCCATAAGTCGAATGAAGCCAACATGAAGTAACTTCTTTAACTTTTCCTTTACCAGTACAGGGCGATTTGAGGATGCATTTTCCTTAGCTTTTGTTCGATTGGTTTAGTGTCAATAAATAATGACAAGTGATGTAATACGAACTCAAGATCCAAAACTAGCATGTCTGCATAAGAGCAAGTGAATTTGATATGTTTTTCTATGAAGAAGGCGTGAAACTTTGGTTGCTTTTTTTCACGAAAGATACTGCAAATTGGATAATTTTGAGGTTTTCATCAGTCCTCATGTTGACTTTGATAGAATTCTCTACTAGCATTGGTGATTTCTCTTGACTTATGGGAAGTAAGTTCAACCCTCCACCCTTGGGTGCCTCGTAGAGGTTTTAACCCTTAGATGTGTCCTTTCTTTTTACTTTTTCTAGGTCTAGAGATGCCTTTCAATTTTTTCTAAAGACCTTTCATTTTTTATTTTATTATTGTTACTTTTGTGACTGTAGGGTGGGATATACACCCAAAAGTATGTTGTGTTGTCAATATCTATAGTAAAGCCAACTTTAGGATCCCCATAGGGTATGTTGTCACATAGTCCCTGTAATCAAGGGAAAATCCTAATTTGTTAAAGGGGTTTGCACAATAACAATAAAATTCCAATGAAATAAAAAAATACAAAGGAAATAATATGAAAACAAAAGGAACAATGTTACCCTAGGTCTTCATCTTCCATGCTTCACCTTTGTTACACCTCCTAGCTTGCTGTAAATAGAGATGCCCTCAGATTTGTATGAGCAACTATGACAAATGACAAGACCAAAGCAAGTTTTGAAGGATTTTATTGAAAGTAATGACTTGACAATAGACTAAAATGACAATGACTGCAAATGACAATGATCATAACCTAAATTGACAGAATGAGCATGAGATGGAGAGAGAGAGAGAGAGAGAGAGAGAGAGATAAGAACAAAATTGCCATTTTATAAAAACTACAATTTTGAATGTGTGGCCAGGATGAGAAGATGACAAATACCCTAGAATCAATGGTCAAGATTGAATGTTGTAGTATGGAATAGGGTTAGGTCAAAATTAGGGCAATGACAAGAAATGAATGACCAAGATTGAATTATAAGATAATTCAATCAAGGGCTGAAATTAAATGAGATGTCAAGAGATAAGATTTGATTTGGAAGATAAGACTGGCATAGACAAAGAGGTTGCTGGAGAAATTAAATAATAAAAATTATTTAATTTAGGTGACCAATGAATAATTAAATAACAAAGATATTATTTAATTATGGAGGAATGTGACAAAAGGAATTACTTTGAATTAAATAATGATTTAATTCAAAATTCAAGAGAATTGACTATATTAAATAAATCAAATTTATTTAATTTTAATGAGAGAAAAAGCTAATGAATAATTAAATAATTAAAATAATTATTTAATTATAGTGGATAGTGGACACAAATTAAATAAATAAGAATTTATTTAATTTTAGAAAGAAGGGGACCTAATTAGTGACATAATTAAATAAATAAAATTTATTTAATTAATCAAGGAGGAATAAAGACAAAAATGAATTAATTAAATAATTAAAATTATTTAATTAATAGAAGAATTATGACTTTAGAAAATAATTAAATAATTAAAAATTATTTAATTATTAAGAATGAAAGGGGCAATGTTGAATAATCTAAGAGTTGCAAACCTAGGACAATTTTGTGTGTCTACACAGTACCCTCTTTGTCATAATGTTAATAGCCATGGAGACAAAGAAAATATCAACAAAAAAAAATGCTGATTACAAAATAAGATGAGGAAGAATGATGGCGAAGTTCACCCGGTATACCCCCTCAGAGGAGGAGACGGACAGAGTTCAAGGGGAACATGGAACATTGCTCTAGAGTGTGAAGACTAGAATATGAAGGGGGACAAAGAAATGTTAGTGCAAAGGATATGGATGATGATATGGATGCAATGCCTATATGAGATGGGCAAGAGAAGATGACAAGACAAAAAGATATGCATGTTGGTTCCTAGACTAAATCCTTCAAAACATTGTCATAGGACTAATATTTATTGCTCTTAATCATCATTAGAGGCAGGTAAAAATGACACAAAATGGGACCATGAACCTGTGGTATGATGGCAGAACAGGGTGTGCAAAGGGTCATCCACTTGAAAAATAGATAGTCCTGGACAGAGATGTCCTAACTCATACTAAGGGCGAAATTGCCCCAGTCTTTTTGTCAAGACAACCCACAGACAGCATTCAGAGAAAATAAAATAGGCTAGGAGACGTCATCGAACCTCTAAATCCTTCATGGGACATCCTCGAGGTAGCTAGTAACATGACCAAAAGACAAGACAAATAAAATATAAGACAAAATAGCCAAGATAGTCAAAAGATAAGAAATATTAACAGCCATGTAATTTTGTTTGCCAATGTTTGTTTGCCAAAGATTGAATTCTTGTTTGATTTGACAGTTTTGACAGTTTAAGAGTTTTGCCAATTTGACGGTGTTGACGGTTTGACCGGGCCTATTGTCAGGAAGGACACATCCTGAAAAAGGAAAATGACATTTTGATGAGGTCTAACTCCAAGAAGGACACATCTTGAAGAGGACCAAAGAGTGATGAGATTGACATTGTTTTGACTAATGTGTTTTGGCAAGTTGACTGATGTTGACTGTATGATTGATATGCTTATGTTGTCTAATTTTGACCAATTTTGACATTGACGTTTCAAATGACTATCTTGTGTTTGATTTTGACTGTTTGACTTATTTGACCGATGTGACGATTGTGACAAATGCCATGATTTTATTTGGACCAACCTAAAAGGACTGACCTAATGTCTCGGGGACTCATCGACTGATGGCCTTGCCTACGTAGCAAATGCGCAGAGACAACGTAGTTCAACTATGACATGGACTGACTGACATCACTGACTTTGACTCCATGTGACTGACTTTGACATTGATTTGGATGTTTTTGTGTTTTTTGGATTTTGAAATTTTATGATTTTTTTTGGCTTTTTGACATTTTGTGATTTTTTTGGATTTTTTGACATGTTTTGATTTTTTTGGCTTTTTTGAGAATATTTTGAGGTTTCAATGGATGAAAATTTGGGTAGCCTTTGTGCTAGATACCAATGACAAGGGGAAAAGCAAGTCTAGGTGCAAGGGTGGGTGATAGGATAAGGGATAAAAGGCTCATGATAGATGGATGGATGTATGCATAAGAGAGCAAGGATGTGATCTCCAAAGACTATGTCACATAGGAATGACATGCCCCATTCTAGGTACAAGACTTAGGATTTTTCGTGACAAAGCTAATGACAATAGGATAATGATATGATTGGTTTAGATAGGATGAGGTATGTCAAGAGATACCCAAAAAACATGTTTCAACACTTGCTATATCTTCATCAAGATCAAAGGAAGAGTGGATAGATGGACTAATATGATAGGTGGGTATGATGGCTAGAGATGGTGGATGGAGAAATGATGAGCATAAAATGATAGGTTGGATAGATGGTTATTTGTGCCCCAAATGTAGAGCATAGAAGATCAACCACATGGCCTTCTGTTTGCCAGTTTTCATCATGGGCACTTATCAAAGCCTTTGTTTACCAGGTTTTTCCTTGTTGAATGAATGGTTTTCATGCTTGGTTGTGAATGGAAGTAGAAGGGGATGACTCTTGGAGAGACTTGACATGTTCAAGATGGTCAACAACATAGGAGCATGATGGAGGTTGACTTGGACTTATGAGGGGAGAATCTTGACTTGGCTCAAGGGGTTGTGGATAGCATGGTTGACTTGAAGGACTTGGCATGATGTTTGAGGACTCTCTTGTATATTCAAGTATATGAGTTGAATGACATGGTGGCAATTGATTCCTTTCTTGTAGCCCTTGGGTCACATCCTTTGTAGGTGGATTGGTGGATTTATGTAATGCCATTAATTTATGTTTTAAATATCTAAATGTAAGGCATTGATTTGAAGGAGGATTAGATGATGGTGGGGGAAATGAAGAGTTTGTAGATACATACTTCCCAAACCATTTAGCTCGAGGTGCACCTCCTCCCTTACCCCTTCCAAGTATGTTTTTGAAGATGCAACATTATTGTTTTGTTTTGTTTTTTTGTTTTTTGAAGAGAATGCTATTCAGTTAACATAAACAAAAGGTTTATGGAAGTCACTTATCTACTAGTTGCAACAGGTTTCAGAAGCAGTAATACCTTAGAAGTTCAATATATACAACACTCCATCAAATCATCAATTGCCTCGCTAGGCTAGTTTATATAAGATGCATAATTATTATGCATACATAATGAAAAAATAGATACTTAAGTAACAAAAGATTCAAATAGAACTAAAATGTTTTCTAGGACTCAAGACTCAATACCTGCACATGGGACCGCAGGAAAAAAGATAGAAAGAATAAGCTAATTAATAAACTTGAAGTTCCATTAACCTCTTTCTTCTCCTTTGCCATCTTCATCAAATCTAAGCAATATTAACTTCTTCAAAGTTGTACTAATGTGTCTAAGGAACAGGATATATAATTAACTTGCAGTTCCATCATCTTTTCTTTTCGCGTTCCATCTTCATCAATACTTTTGTATCCTTATCCTCTTTTCATATGTCTAATAGTATCTTTCATCCATGTGTTGATTTTCTCTCGAGCCGCTACTCTAGTTTTTATTTCATACAAGGCATTTCGGTAGTTTATGTTTGGGACCAATCAGCCTTTGGAGAATACTAGTTCTTGTTTATTTCTTTCATTGACACCATGATGCTCTTTGGTTCTAGCCAGGGACATCTCTTTCATGAGCACTAGAATTTGCATCCAATCTGGCACCTCTATAAATGTTTCCTTTAGGGTTTCTCTATTCTAAATTATTCTACCATGATAATGCATCCAGAATGCTCGATGGACATTGGCGGAAGCACCATTCAAGTTTTAGTGTTGGAAATTTGTGAAACCCCTCAAATTATTGTGGAAAGCAAAGAACTTCTGGAGAGCCATGGCCATTACAGGCGGCAAAGAAACTGCCAACACTATTGACGTCTTTCATGATGTGCATGAATTTTGATTATTGGGCATTACAATGGCTGGTATTTGACAATGTTATGGAAAAGCCTGCCATCAGTGGATGACCATGCTAACTTGTAACTATAGTTTTTTTAATAGTTTACCACGTTCTGGAGTCAAACATTGTACAGCGTGAATTCCATGTCACTTCATTTGGTATATTGATCTTATATACTATGCTTTTGCATGGAAAAGCATATGCTTTTTCTATTCTTTTCTAGGATATACTAGTTTTTGTTAGCAAACATCGATATATGTTCTTTATTTTCTAATTGCTAGTAATAAATATGTTCAATTATGCTTGTGATCACTATTTCCGTATCTGTTAAATGCAACCTTTTGATGGTTAGGATGTCCTTAAATTGTTTCATTCTTAATCTTTAAGACATTTGTGTGGTTAACTTGTATCGAAGCAAATTTAACCGAACCTGGCAAGGTGAATCTCATTTAACTTACTGAAGTTTTCAATGTGCAGTATCCCGATAATAGGAGAAGGATTTGGATGTCCATCTTCTATTCAAAGAAGTGACAGCTCGTGGTGGGGTAGAAATGGTAAAACAGGGTTAAAACCTCCTTATCTGATTAATAAGTTTATAGATAAACATGTTTAGTTTTTAATTTTGGTTTTATTAAGATTGACTATTCTTCTTAGCTTCCTATTATACTGTTTTCTCAATTTTAAAATCATCGAATCATCAAATTTATTGTTCAATTGACACTGCAGAAAGGACTGCTTTCCTAAATACCACAATATCTGTCACACTTAACATTGATTATGCCATGCATCTGGCGGTTTTCTCTAACACAGACAAAGGTTTATTCATACTCATTTGCTTCTCATATAGTTAAGCTTTCATTTGCCGAATTAATGACAGTCACTAAACTGTGGATTCTAATGTTAAATTCGTATCCATTTGCAGAATATTGCCGAAAGAGCTTGATGCATCTAATAAACATGCCCTCCAACTGGTTTGGCCATAGAAGTTAAGTCTACCGTGGAGTTACCAAGTTTGTTCATACATATATTTTCTCTCATGTATATATATATGTATATATACCAATACCAAATAATGGGCTAGCTTAAAGTAACATTATGTGGGACCCAATGCAGGCATACGTGGACAGGAAGATATGAAGTCCATCTTTGGGAGATATGTTCCCAATGCTTTCCACATTAATGGTTGGAGGTTCGAAGCTTAGTAGATTGTATAGAGAATCTTCTTCGTCCCCAAGGTTTTCCCCATCTTGTACTTCTTCAACACTAATCCGCTTTAATTTCTCTCCTACGGGCTGGGTGCTGCTCATAATGGCTTCCACATCATATCGACTTGTGTCAAAATTTGTAATGGCATTTTCTCATCTGAATTTAATGAAGGCAATGTCATAAGCTTCGGCAGCCTCTTCCTCTATGTCTGTGAATTCAGACAAGAATCACTAGTCTTTTATCTGGTTTGATTATTGGATGCATTTATAATGAACAACAGCTCAATGTACTGCATAAATATCTATTGGAAACATTATACTAAAAACTGAGAGAAGAGGCTAATGATTCTTGTTTGAATTCATAGACACAGAGGAAGAGGCTGCTGAAGTTTATGACATTGCCTCCATTAAATTCAGAGGAGAATGAAGGAATAAAACAGAGAGAGAAGAAGATAACAAATGATAATACAGTAATTAACAGTAAAAGAGCTTCAGCTCTACTTCATATAAAAACTTCTACCACTTTCTATTGTGAACAAATCTGAGCAATTACACAATAGAATAATGAACAAGATCAATACTGCTGTTCTTATTGGAGAAACAAAGTTACTGCTGTTAACAAACAGAACTGCACTTACAAAACGTAGAGCTGCTGCTCTTACAAATAAAAACAATATAAAACAAATCTGCTGCTGCAGAAAACCAGAACTGCTGAATGCTTCCTTCTTTCTTCTCTATTTTCTACGCTGCCCAAAGACTCATATTTATAGTGTTCTGCATTTGAAAACATAAATGGAGTCCTTCATTATTGAGCAGTATTCAGCATGGGCTACGTATGGATCACTGTCAAATAGTAAATGAAGGAGCAGATAAGGATAAGCTTTCAATAAATAAAAGCCTGCCATATTAATTGTTGCAGCTGCGTCAAGTTTAATCGCTAGAAGAGAGACATGTTAATGCACTTATTATGGTTGTTGTGATTACCTTTTCCAACACCCCCCTTAATCACAACTGCTATCATTTATAATACCCAAACAATCTCGTAGATACTCAAAACTTTCTCTTACTAATGGCTTGCTAAAAATATCTGCATACTGATCTTCAAACCTTCAATATTCCAAATAAATTTCTCCATTATGAATCAACTCTCTGATGAAATGGTATCTAGTATCTATATGCTTACTCCTCTAGTGAAATACATGATTCTTTGATAGTGCAATTGCTGAATTGCTGTCACAAAAGATCTTTGTTGCTTCCTCTTGTTTATGCCTCAAATCTGTCAAGACTCTTCTCATCCAAATTGCCTGACATGCTGCTCGTGCTGCTGCTACATACTCTACTTTTGCTGATGAAAGAGTGACAATGGATTGTTTCTTGGATGCCCATGATACTACACCTATTCCAAAATGAAATACATAACTAGATGTACTCTTCTTGTCACCAATGCTTCCTGCACAATCACTATCAGTATATCCTATGAGCTTGCACTCATCCAACCTTGAATACTGAATTCCATAATTTTTAGTCCAACTTACATATCTCAAAATCCTTTTTCCTGCTTGCCAATGAGTGTCTTTTGTAGACTCCATGAACCTTGAAATAAGAGTCACACCATACATTATATTTGGCCTTGTGGTAGTCAAGTACATTAAACTACCAACAAGTCTTTTCAACATTTGAACCATTGTCATTTTTACTTAACTTCAAACCTATCACAACTGGTGTTGGTGCTAGCTTACAATTTATCATATTGAACCTTTTCAAAACTTCATTAGCATATTTGACTTGTGAAATGAATATGCCATTTTTATTTTGATTTATGTCAATGCCAAGAAAATACTTCATGAGCCCCAAATCAGTCATTTCAAATTCTTTCTTCATAACTCCTTTGAACAAGTCAATTGATAAATCACCTGTGACTATCAAGTCATCAACATATAAAAAAAAAATTAGAATTTGACCTTCTTCATTCATCTTTGTGTATAATGTAGGCTCACTGATGCACCTGTTGAAGCCATTCTCTAAGAGGTAAGAACCAATTCTACTATACCATACTCTAGGAGCTTGCTTAAGTCCATAGAGTGCTTTTTTGAGTTTGTAGACCTTTTCTTCATGGCCTAAAACCTCATATTCTAGTGGTTGCTCCACATATACTTCTTCTTCTAAGAAGCCATTCTAAAATTTTGATTTCATGTCCATTTGATATACCAGCCACTTGTTTTGAGCTGATATTGCCAATGTTGTTCTCACTGTATCCAAACGAGCTACTGGAGCAAATATTTCATTGTAGTCAATTCCAGGTTGTTGTGAATAACCATTTTCTACAAGTCTTGCTTTATGCTTTTGCACATTTCCTTTTGTTTTCATCTTGGTCTTGTAAACCCACTTGAATCCTGTCACATATTTTCCTTCTGGAAGATTCACTAAGTCCCATGTATGATTCTTTTCTATAGCATCAATTTCTTCATCCATAGCATATTTCCATTTTTCATCTTTAATTGCATCTTCAAAGTGAATTGGATCATCTACTTGTGAAAATAATGCAAAAAGAGAAAGTAGACTAGCATTTTTCTCACCTTCATTTTGATCATAGATATCCCTTAAGCTTCTTATTCTTTATCTCCTTAAGCTTTCCAATGTTGGATTTGACATATCACTTGAAGTAGATCCTGAAGAATTTGGACTTGAAGATCCTGCACCAAGAATGCCTATTGTAGATGGCGTTTGATGCTCATTTGAGGGAGTACTAGTCTCAATGTTTG
>VDFB02121297.1:0-25078 GCA_007258455.2 Sequoia sempervirens
TTTGGGTTAATATGAATTTGGTTATAGCCCAAGAAACCATCTATGAAAGATAACAAGGCATGGCTTGCAGTTGAGTCTACAATCATATCAATATTAGGAAACAAAAATTTATCCTTAAGAGAAGCCTTATTGAGACATGAAAGTCAATATAGATGTAAATACAACCATCAAGCTTGCTAATAGCAAGGATATTTGATATATCCAAAGTGAATAGTTAATAGGACAAATAAAGTCATTTTTTAGAAGTTTCTCTATCTCAGTCTTGACCAATAGGGCAACCTTGGGATTCATATTTTGGATCTTTTGTGTAATGGGCTTATCATTAGGACCTAGAACAATATTATGAACCACTACAGATTCGTCAATACTAGGCATGTCCTCATATGACCAAGCAAAGATATCAGGATGAGAATGTAACATACCAGAATGTTGTTTAGATTCTTTTGAAGAAAAACACTTTCTAATTTTAATCACCTTTTTAGAAGACTTAGGATTCATCAGAACATCAGTAGTATCCCCTTTGAGGATAGTACTATAGTATTTAGGATGGGAAATAGGAACATCATCATCCATATTAGACAAAGGGGCCTTCTCATCAATACTCGCAACAAATTCTCCAATGTATGCTTGTTTATTTAAGTGATACGAGAATCATCATTTATGTTGATAAGAAGGTAAGTGAGAGTAGACACCCAATAATTCTTCCAAGGCTTCCTTTGAAGAGAAGACATCTAGGGGAACTTCATTAAATTCTACTTTACTTTCAATCAATTTAGAATGAACTAGATTGAGAGGTTTGACGGAAATCATGTTGACACTCCACCATGGTTTTCACCTAGAATTTTCATGAGAGAAACCAAGCCCCAAGTTACGCTTATGAGATACACATTATATAGGGACTTAAATGCCTTCTTTGTTATGCCCAAAAACCTTACGTCCATAACCATATTTAGAAACAAGTCTGAAGCTGGGGTTGTAACATGTTTGCAAATCCTGAGGAGGAGGATCTACATAGAGAGCATCATTCCAACAATGAGGATCATACTCCTCTACAGGATCACAATCATCCTTCTTGATGAGACTACAAACATTAGCCTCTTTAACTAAAGCGTGATCATCTTCCTCTGCAAGGGTACAATCACTCTCCCTAACAGGAGGATGATTATTTTCCTTAGCGGGAGGACAATCAACTTTCTTGATAGAGGTATATGAGACTATTGGAATATCTAGATGGATACCTAGGATCAAATTTGTACATGCCAATAAAGAATTTGGTGAAGTCCAAGGATCTTGAATCATCAACTAGGCATGAATTCAATTCAAAAGAAGTAGAAGGGGTATACTTAGGATTCTCTGCTTTGGGACAATCTTCTTTAGGGGTATCCATCTCAGGAGCAACCTTCAAGGCAGAAATTACTGAAGAGGATGTGAACATATTAGAAGATAACGAAGGTTAATGTAATTTTAAGAGTAGAATAAACTGAGGCCTAACCAACAAAGTTCTACCATTTCACAAAGGTGTTTAGCACCAGGGTCAACCTTGTTTGTATTGAATTTGTTATTAGCAACAAATTTTATAAAGTGATGCAAATTAGAAGTTACAACCTCCAAAGTGTGAATCTAGGGTCTTCCCAAGAGAATATTGTAAGGTAAAGGTTTTGACATAACATAAACCAATGTGGGTATTGGTAATGGGTCTCGACCTCAAAGGCAAGATTATCAAGCCTAGGGCTTGACGACCAACATTATCAAATCCACGTATGTATAGAGAAGAAGCAAAAAGATCTAAGAATAATCAATTTTAATATTAGGTAATAAGTCAATGTTGCATACGTTGAGAGTTAAACTGGTGTCAACAAGAGCTCACCTAATACCAATGTTATTAATATTAACTATAATCATTAAAGGATCTGCTTTCTTTTGTACTTCTAAAGGTGGGAGTTCCTATGGATAGAATGTAATATTTGATGAATTTGCATGAATATGAGCCATTAACATATTAATATCTGTCGATCTAGTGAAAGAAGACAAGAGGATATTTTGTAAAGCTTCCTGAAGAATGCCTTGATAAACTAGTGCAAAATGAAGCAAATCCCATACTAAGATCTTGGCAGGAGTAACAAAAACTTGATCGACAAGATCATAATCACTAGGTGCTTTTTCAATAGGTTTAGATGTTGGAGGAAGACTTGGTTGAGAAGGTGGTAGAGAAGTAAGAACAAAAGTAGGATGATTTAGATTTTGTTGATTCCTTCTAGTGTTCTATGTATGACCTATGGCATTATAAGGAGGACTCATAGCTTTTAAGAATCTCATGTAAAGGTATCATGTGTCGTTAGAGACTGGAACCACACCTATAGAATGAATCCTCTTGGGAGATGGGTTAGTTAGAGTCACGTAAATGACGGGTCTCTTAGGCCTTTGAGGAGCTGCAGAGACTACAACTACATTCACAACCTCTTCGATTTGTGAAGATGAAGTAGATAGTTGCGATGAATAATTTTGTTTAGGAGATTTATAGATAGAAGAAGATTCCCCTAAGAAATCATCTAGGGCATCATCTAGCTTATCAAAGTATTAGAAAGAGAATTATTAAAAGCATTTAAGTTTTGAAGAAAAAGATCCAACATGATTTGTTTCACATCGGTTTCACCAAATTGTGGAGGGGATTTACAACTCCCAAGTCCCAAGACAAACATGTTCTAAAGGGAGAAAATGGACCTCAATCACTTCAATGTACAAAGCTCAAGTGACAGGGTTCAAGATGAAACAGATTGCAAAAATGTACTTAAAGTAGAGTCTCTGATATATTTTTGGATGAAGGAATTTAGGGACCGAAAGAGCAGATTACATAAGTCTCTAGAACAAGTTAACTAGATCTTGGCCAGAGGATGGCAACGTAGGACTCAGATGATAGTGTGATGTATGGTCATCTCAAGGATACACTAATGTCTCATATAGACAAAGAGTTAAACTTGTAAACAAAAACTCACAAAATATTCTATCTACCTAGAATCTAAAGTTTGAATATTGTACTGAGTTGACATAAAGCTCTAAAATGAAAGGAAGTGACAACAAGAAGGATATTTTATGAATCTAGACTAAATAGGTCGAAATGAAAAAAAGGGTAAGATATCAACTCACGAAAGATCTTACATTACAAAGCCTCCCACAAAGCTCCATAAGAGCAACCTACACACAAGGAGGACAAGGAAAAATGTTGGGGCTATTTCGGGGCCTACCTCAGTCAAACCCATGTTTTGGTGTTTTCACCTCCATAGACAACTTGATAGATAGAAAATATAGAAGACATAAATTAAAGTAGACAAGATGTGTGATAAAAGAAAACCCGACAATGGAGGAGAACCTATATCCCAAATAAATAGTTGTGTGATAAAGATAAACCCTGCTATGGAGGAGATGCATATCACAAATAAATAGATGAGACAAATATGTTAGCAAATATACTTGAGAAAAGATAATATAACAAGAGAGAATTACCAATAGTTTATGGCTCCCTCTTGGATTGATAGGCGTGATGTTGAATGCTTGCAAGAGATCCTTGGCTATTGACAAGACGTGAATCCGATAGAGCTTCATTGTAGAGAAGAGCTCAAGAAGAGAAAGAAGTGAGAGCAAGTTGTAGAGCAAAAAATGATAAGAATGAATGAGAATGAAGGTGAAAAAGAGAGTTTTGTGATGTTGCATGGACAAGAAGAGCTGTTAAACTCGTGATTCTACCATGATGACGCGTGTCATAGGAAAAGTTCATGAGATTACCTCATTTAAACTCAGAAAGTTTGGGGAACCTAGCGCACCGCTTGGATGTCTACACGTTGTGTAGGTGTCCAACTCACAACTTTGCAAGAAATGAGGTGGTGGATTTCTAATGCTTTTTCATTGTCCCTTATGCAGTTGAAATCATGAAATTATGACTCATAAGGTTCTTTTCATAAATGTAGCTAGGTGACATAAATGTAGTGAGCCAAATGCACAAGTGTAAAATTGTCATGGGGTGCAATTTTATGACACTACAATTACTTAAATTTGGATCATTCTTAATCTGCTTAAGTCAAGTATAGCCTACTGCTTATAATCATAGCAACAAGGGATAAATGTGTAGAAGAACCTCTCTTGATTGCTTAGATTTTGGAGATGAGAAATTTTAGAGATTGGAATTCAACAAGTATATCCATCCTAGACAAGATCAAGGAAGAAGTAAACAAAAGTGAGGCTAATTTTACTATACTCTAGTCATTTAATTTTGCAACCAACGTAATAGTTGTTAAATAGATGCCTCTACTACAACCATACTTTGAAAATTAACTATGGATGAAAGAGAAAGGACACCCACAAGAGAGGGCACCTTCAAATCCCACACCACAACAACTGTCAAAGAGATATTTCAAATTAATACTTAGGGGTGGCTCACCGAGAGCCAACATATCATCCATACCCACCACACTAGATAAGATATCACTAAAGGATTTAGGAGAGGAATTATAATATGCTATTTCCTATATGAGGCTTATGGAACTGGTAAGGCATCATACAAGAAAAGATGGAGGTACACAACTCCCTCTTCCAAGTAAATACATAGTGAGCTCCATGACAAGGCTATGTTATAGTCCAAGCCTCTATTAGAGAGTTGGTTGAACTAGAACCTCCTCATTCAATTCCCACCCATCCTTGGAACAATTGTTTCATCTCTCCCTATAAATTCACAATGCTCTAAACAACAAAATGTAGAATAGCCCTAGAAAAACTAAGGAACCATTATAAAGAAATTATAAGAATGGAGAGATAAAATTAACCTCTCTAAATAGACCACTTGTCTAAACACAAATTACCATAAGCTTGTCATCTCGTGATCTCCTGTTATAATTGAAAATTTAACTTAATTATGTCTATGATTAAGTATTTATACCAAATTAATTATCGATAGACATAGGTCTTATCTTGAAGTGTGCCATTTTTTATCATCTTCTACTCCTTGAAATGTATGCACATAAATTTTGAATATTTTCACACAATATAAGTGACATGATTAATCAATATCACACAAGATTTATAAATATTTCCCCATCCATGTAGCAATTTCTTCTCTTGATGACCATTTGTGCTAAGATATTTTTGCCATCTTATTCATGTGAGTTGTACATCTTGCATCAAAGAGTACTTTAGTTTCATTAATGAAATTAACCAATCTAGATTTGAACTTTAACAATCTATCCAACTTAGTGTTGTATAAGACTGTCACTCTATCCTCTCGAGTGATGGATATGAATAAAGCTATAGTAATGCTACATAATTAAAATTTCCAACCATCTAATGATTTCATCCTATCACCAGTGTCAAGTATTGAAGGTAGTAAGCATTCTTAGAGGGGATTGAAACTACTTAATTTATCTTCAAGAATCAAATCAAATTTGCTTTGGAATGTAGATGTGTCATTCAAGATATCTACAACCTCATAAGTGCTTGATATCTCCACTAGAGAACTTGGATAATATTTTTCATTCCCATGCATATTACTCATTGAAAGCACACATGAAATCCATGTATTGAATATTTGTTTGAAATGCTCATTTATTTCTGAATTAGCTGATTTGGGATTTTCTCAAATTATCATAACAAGCTTAGACATCATATACCTTATCTAAAATGCAAGACAACTTGTAGTTTAGAAGATTATTGACTAAGTCAATAATATCTTTACTTCATTTCTCTTTTGTCTTGACATCTACATTCTAACTTTTCTTCAAATTCTTTCAAATAGGAACGATCCTTGTCACTCAAGCACAACCACTATTTGAGACACATGCCAACAAATCACTCCTTTCCAAATTTAAAAGGGGAGCACCAATATCAAAATACACAACCAAAGACTTATGCATTGCAATAATGGAACACTACATGGAGCCTCTTAGGACTTAAAGAAAGAATAAATATTCCCTTAGTGACCCAATTCTAAAATAAGAAGTGGGGCCAAGCATGAAATTGCATTGTCAATGACTTCCATGTTGGTTATATAACATATCAAAACCTGTTCAATACGAAAAGAATTGAAGCACTTTCCCCCTTAGGAATGAATACAAATATCAAAGGAGCTTAGAGAACAATATCTCTCTGAAGAAAAACCATCAAGATTTGAAAGTTTAGATAAACCATATAGGGTATAACCATTAAACCCTATTGTTTTTACATAGTCTAATAGTGCCAACAATCCAAAGATGACACATCCCTAGGGATCTATCTGTTGACCCATCTCCCTGTAAGTGTCACTTTATCTATCTCTCCCTCTCTATCTCAGGTGTGTGCAAGAAGTTGAGTCCACTTTTTCACCAAAAAGTGGAAGTGTTTTCCCTGATTTTCAGAATTTGTCTCGTTTGACCTAAAAATTTGAAGCACTTAAAGATTGAATCTTAAAAAAGCTCAATAATATGAAATGTAGTACTTCGAGTCTAGTTTCCAAATATGTAATTTATTTTAATACCCAAATTCAATACAATTGATTTTTAATAGGCATGTCTAAAAAAAATTGTTTAAAAGTCAATTTTTTTTACCATACCATGCACGTGTACGCCATTCATATTTTGACCTAAATAATTGAATTTTTCTGAATCCTTTTGGGAAAATATTTGTAACACACTGAATAATGTGGATGATATTTTTTTTGTTAATTCTTTATTGGCCATATTTTTGTTTTGAAAAATCCTTGTGTAAGTAACAAATAAGATAACCTAAACTTATCATTTTTTGATTTTTTTAAATTGAAAAGAATTGTCTGAGGAATGTGGACGTATAATTCATTTTTCATTTTTTTTAATAAAAAGTATTAAAATACTAAAAAACCCTGATATTTTAAGTTTATGGACTAGTTTTATAAAAAATATTTGAAAAATAGAAAAAAAATCCAATTGTAAGAAAATTACATATTTGAAATCTACACAATCTCATCTATAATGGGTTTTAATTCCGTAAAAAAATTCTACAAAAAACATCTTCAAAAATATGTCCAAAGTCACTCTTTTCTACTAACATTGACATGACCTCCAAGTTGCAAGTTAAAGCAGGTCCAAAGCTAAGGTTGACTCCCCAAGTCTTTTTTTTGACCCAAAACCTGTAGCAAAAACTGGGGAAAAAAAATTAATTTTTAGAAATAGGATCCCGTTCTAGAAACGAGATTTTGTTTGGTCTATTAATTTTTTTTAAGCCTTTATGAAATGGGATCCCATTTTTGGCTCGGGATCCCATTTGCTAAATAATGAGATTTTGTTTCATTTTGCCTGATTTCAGATTTTTTTCAAAGTTCAAAACTTCCACTACAAGTGGACTCATCTTTTTGCATTTACCCTCTCCCCGTCTTTATCTCTCTCTTCCGCTCCCCCTTCCTCTCTCTACCTCTCTAAATCTCTTTATCTCATTCTCCATCTCTTTATTTTATTATCTACCTCTATCTTTCTTTATCTCTCTATTCATTTTGAGGAAAATGCAATTAGTAGTCATTAAAGAAATTTTGTAACATGTCATACTTACAATTTCCCTTGCAAACATGTAACTGAACTATGGATGTATAGAACAAAGATTGAGATCATCTTTTTCCTTCTTAGTAGTTATGTATTTCTTCTATGCAATTTTTTGTTACTCTGTGCTTGGCTGTGGTTGATAAAACATTGGGATGAACAAAGATATTAAAGTAGATGGTCATAAAAAGAGCGATGGAAAACTCAAAGGAAAAAAGGACATGAGTAGGTTCTAAAAAATAGTAAACTTTAAAATATCTTTGAATTCACATAAGATTAATTGTAAATTTAGATTAAAAATTCCCTATGATTTTAAATCCAATCATTTAATCTTGCATACTAACTCAAATATTACTTTATAAATTAATTTATTTTGGGCCCGCTTGCCACATAGGATTGCAAAAGACCAATAGTGCAACATTTTTAAGTGAGTACATTTGAAAACAATTTAATGATGTGCCATTCATTAGAAAACATGTTGAGTTACACTAGCTTTAGGATTATTTAAAAAAAATAATTTTCATTGGGTCAACATGCCACACAAGATTGGAAAGAACCAATGGCGCAACATTTTGAAGTGAGTACATTTGAAAATATTTTAATAGTGCACCATTGGTGCTTGCTTGTGGTTGAGAAATCATTAGCATGAGAGAAGATATTAAAGGAGATACTCACATAAAGAGTAGTGCGAAACTCAAAGCAAAATAGAAGTGATTAGATTTAAAAAAATTAAATATCTCTAAATTCACATAAGACTAATTTCAAAATTAGATTTAAAAGAATTGCCTTATAATTTTAAATCCAATCATTCATCTTGTATGATTGGCTCAAGGATTATTTTATAAATTGATTTACGTTAGGCCCACATGCCACATAAGATTCGAAAGGACCAATGCCACATCAATTTGAAGTGAGTACAATTGAAAATATTTTAGTGCTACACCATTGATTGGAGAAGTTGTTGAATTAGCGAAATAAACCAATGATGAAACTTTCTATTGATCTCATATTCTAGCTCAAAAATTACTTTATAAATTGATTTTCTTTGGACCCACATTCCACATAGAGTTGCAAAGAACTAATAGCACAAAATTTGAAATGGGTACATTTGAAAATATTTTAATGATGCACCATTGATTGGAGAAGCTCTTGAATTGATAAAACAAACCAATGATGCAACTTAAAAAATATTGTTATTCTCTAATCATTGAGAAATGTTTTGATAACTTCTAAAATCTATCGTAATTACACAAAAGTTTATAGACTTTTGATATTACGATGACTAGCATTCCATGGCCAATATGCATAGACATGATATCAACGAATGGATAAAAGTGTGTGTCTTTGTGTTTGTTGGTGGTCCTGCAATTGTATTAACATCCCCTCATCCTACATTCCACTCCATCCGTAAGTCAATCTACAGGGGAAGATTTGACACGCAAAGAAGAGCAAGGTCGTAGGGCTTATGGATAATAGTAACTAATTCCTTCCATGGTGTCGGCTTCATCTCCATTAGCTGATGTAGAAGAAATGTTACTGGTCCAACTTGATTTTTCCTCGTCGTATTTTACCTCTTCCTTCGCCCATGGCTGTTTACCCAAGCCTAAACAATCTTCGTCTTTCCTAGAATAACAAGTTAAAAAATCTTCATTAATGTACTGATAATTACTTGTGACTTGTGAGTTTATCAACGGGAGTCTATTCGACGACCTAATGAAAGCGGGAAGCTTTGGCTGTTTTCAAAGCTATTTGAAATAGAATCAAATTATCTATGTCTGAAAGTTAAGAAGGATGATCAGATGTTCCAAAAAAATTAATGCAAACAATATACGACAATAAAAGGAGAATTGACAGATAATAGGCATGAGAGTCAATAAGAATGAATGCCAACGCATATGAAAGTAGATCCGTTGCAGTTTAGTGAAAGTTGATACATGAATTTTCTCCTACATGGTATATATTTATAAAATTCGGCCTAAAAAAATAGAATCTACCAAGTATCCCTAAAATATTCATAAAGATAGTATCAAACTTAGACACAAAAGTCAATTCTTCCCTTTCTCAACACAATAAAAAAAAAACAGCACAAATTGGAAATGGCAATGTAACAGAAAATGTCAGAAACGCATTAACCATGAGCAAATGAGAAATTGCTACATCTACTCTATTACAATCTACACTGTAATGCAGCACATATAAATGAGTAACACCATAGTTAATAGAAATCAAGAATTACCTGCAGGATTGGGAGATGTCCCACAGCACAAAAAGTTAAAGCTGGCAGATCTGGAAAATAGCCTCCTCAGAAATTATAAAGATGGTCAATATTTTGTAGGGAGAAGAGTCACCATCATCTGAATTTCTGTCCTTTTTTTTCTTTACGTAACAGTTACCCATCTCCATTTTGTGGCTAAAATCGTGGCCACAAGAAAGACAAGCTGTATTCTGATAAGCTCTAACACTTACGTAAGCGCTTTCATCAGACTAGGTAGGGAAGTATTTGTCATTTTACCTCAAAACAAAAACAGTGCAAGCCCAACAAATAGTTTACTCAAGTAATGAAGGCAAGAAGTATATCCGGTGATCAAATCTTTCTTTCTGCCAGTGAGAATCTAGTAAAAGGAAAAAGGTGATAAGGGTATATGTTAGGTAGGACTATTAGGTAGAGTTGTGAAGGCCACCATTCAGCATACATAAAGAAATGCATGGCAGCAGTGAAGCTTGAGCTGCATTCAAAGATGGGGTTATTGGACGAGCGAGAAAGAATTGAAAGTTTTGAATCTTGTTGATTCACCTATCTTTTTCACTATGGTATTTAGGATTGAAAGTTTTTAAATAAATCATATACAAATAAAATGTTTTTCTATATACATGAAAATTGATGCATTTTAATTTGTTGTTTGACAATAGTCTTAAAATTGAAATCTTTATCTTTACAAAAAGAAGAATCATGTCCTACAATTACAGTTATGTTTTGTCAATAACCATTGATTTTGCTATTTTATCTACTTGAAAACTAAAATAATTAAAAAATTGTTGATCTTATGATATTTAATTTTTTCTTATTCTCTTGAAAAAAGATTAAAAAATTTGATAGAACATTTCATTCACCATTTTGTTATAGTACATTTTTCTTTTCTAAATAATACCCAAAAATTTCACTCTAATTCTCTACCCATGATCGTCTTTCACTAAATTGTTATTTCAAGATGATTAATTGTGGATTGTACTATCTTCTTACATTCAATTCCCTAGATAATTGTAAGCTTTTATTTTTACACTAACATTAAGCTATTTCCATAATTTATGAACATTTATATGTTCAAGTAATTGAGATTTGAACATGGTTTTGTTTAAAAATAAATTCTCTATGGGACCAATTATTTGGATAAATGGAATGTTGTAATTAGATATGGATAATGTTGAAGCTCTTGGAAATTTTATTCTTGCTATTTATTAGCATATGCTTTCCCTATTTACTTAATATTGATTTCCACTTTATAATATTGGTGTTTAGTGAAAGCAAAAGATGAAACAGAAAATGTGATAGATGTGATTGAGATACCACGGCTTCCAAAACTATGCCAATCAGACATTCCATCGTTTCTACAACATTCAAATCCATATGAACCATTGTTGCGACTGGTGATGAACCAATTTAGTACCATATCTCAAGCCACGTGGATATTAGGAAACTCCTTCAATGAACTGGAAATGGCAGAGATAAAATCCATGGATTCATGCATTCCAATCCGAACAGTGGGCCCTCTTATTCCCTCGGCTTTCCTAGACGGAAATAATCCAGAAGACCAAGACGTTGGCACACATCTTTGCAAAGCAGCAAATTGTATAGACTGGCTCAATACAAAGGAAGCCTCAACTGTTGTATATATTTCCTTTGGCAGTGTACTTGTCCTTTCCAAAGAGCAGATCATTGAAATAGCCCTTGGGCTGAAGGCTTGTAGGCATTCCTTTTTGTGGGTGATTCGTCTTGATCTTAATGAAGAAGAAAATAACAATGTAAAAGATTTTCTAGAGGATTTCCTTGAGGAAACTAAAGATCAAGGGCTAGTTGTGTCATGGTGTCCACAAATGACAGTGCTTAATCATCCTTCAGTGGGTATGTTTGTCACACACTGTGGATGGAATTCCACATTAGAGAGCCTCTGCTTAGGGTTACCTGTCCTAACGATTTCTCAATGGACTGACCAAACAACTAATTCTAAGTATATTGAAGAGGTGTGGAAGACTGGGATAAGATTGAATAAAATAGGACATGGGGTAGTTGGGAGAGATGAGGTGGAGAAATCTATTAGGAGAATTATGGAAAGTGAGGAAGGTGTGGAATTGAGGAAGAATGCTTTGCAATGGAAGATATTAGCAAAGGTAGCAATGGCGAAAGGTGGATCTTCTGATAAGAATATTGATTATTTTATTAATGAAATCGTTGCTAGAAAAGCAATGGCTTGACACAATTATTGATTGGGACTTGACCTCCTTTTAGTAGAGAATTCCAATTCTAAAGTATGGTTTCTCTTATCATGTGGTATCAAATCTCATTGGATTTGCATCTATTTGTTCAATCTTCATATATGCTTCCACATGCATATAGTCTTCATTATAATCTACTTATAATCCACAAACAACATCTAATTAAGTAGATAAATATCCAAAATCTATCTTGGATAGAGGCCCATGTAGAAATGTGCACTACCCTATTGTATATGTGGTAGATGTACATACTAGATTCTAATTGTGAATATTTATATGCTTTTTATTATATCTTTTCAAGAGTTCAATCAATATTCTATACATTATTTGGACAATTATTATGTGTTTATTGTTATTGGACAACATTAAAAAGTATTTGCATCTCCCTCATTAGATAAATTGTATCAAACTACTCATTAGTAAAAAAAATTAGCTTCTCAATCAAGATAATTAAACTTACTTGATTCACTTAAAATCAAAATGCAACCACTGTTAAGATAATTAGCCTATCAGTTTCATATATCTTGATCTACTTCCAAAGTGTGTTATCTTCCTGTCCAAGCATCCATAAACCTAGAATATTAAATAATAAATACATATTTGCAAAATATATTGTAATTGCAAAACATAAACATTTGCATCACATGCAACAAAATAATTTGCAAAATAATTTTGTAATTACTTTCCTTGCGTAGTACATTGGCTTTGGGTGTTAGACTAGGCCTAATAAAACTCCATGTTGTAGTATATATTTTGTAACACCTACTTGGATAGTTTTATATCATTCTTGTAAAAAAATAAAGAATTGCAATGCTTACATCCCTAATTGCTACAGTCACTCTCTAATGTTTCTTACTCATGCTTTGGTTTACCATTCATATTTTCTTACACATATTTATTTTTAGCTTCCATCATTACATATTTTATCAATGTAGAAAATAAAATAAAAATCAGAAGTACTTAGGGTTGTGCCAAGTTGAAAGAATTACACTTACAAAGTGAATCATACAACTCATGCAAAATAGTTTCCAAATTTGATAGAGACATGTACATGCTATCATCTTGTACCATGGAAGAAGACATTATAGAGTTTGAAACATTAAAGAAAATGTAAAAGGAGTTATAAAAACTTTGGAGGTAATAATAAGCATTGAAAATGAGCTAATTGACTTCCTCTAAGATATATTTCACTATGAGTATGGTGCAGATGGTTGTGAAAAGAATAATTCAACAAGGTAGCTCCAACTAATATACAAAATAATAGGGAATCCTAGTTGTTGATGAAAGAAATAGTTATGTCATGTAGTAGCCAAGGAGAAAATAACTATTTTGGTATCTAGGATATGTAATTAAAAATTCAAGTTGGTGGGTCTCTCATTTTAAACAATAGTCTAAAACACATCTCTTCTGCTTTACCTATATGTTTCAACCAATGAATGGGAAAGGTAGTGAAAATAAATTTGTATCAATAATATACCATTTCCACATAATTCTCATGAGAGAAAAATATGTAAAAAAAGTATACAAAATCCAAAAATGAAAAATAATAATAAACATACCGCAAGATAACACTAAATCTGTTCCCTAGGAAAACCCTCTCAAGGGACAAAACCCAGCCTCCAAATAAATCATGCACTCAATTTATTATCTCAAGAAAGAATGTTACAATACACCTGTAGAGTCTACATACACAACCTTTGAAGCATTAAGCACCCTAATTTATTTCCTCCATATAAATAAAAAAAATGAGAACCATGTAGCCATACATCTATGCTTCCTCTACATATAAATAAAAAAAATGAGAACCATGTAGCCATACATCTATGCTTCCTCTACTCACACTTGTAACCTACAAGAGATCCTCAATGTAATCTCAAAAAATATTCATGTGCTTTCTTTTATAGAAAGAAAATTACATGAAACCACTAAGTGGTATTACATAAACCATGTACCTCTAAACCATGATCTCATTAAACCATGTGATCTCAAATTAAATATTTGGTACGAAGTTTCTAATATTGAATGATTTCTCAATGCCATATATAACATAAAACACCCCCAAGAAGGTCTAGCCCATTGTGATGTCCACATATCTAAGATGTGCCATAATTAAATATTATTTTATTATTACATTATTATTCTTATTATGTAAGATGCACAACACAATTTTCCTAATAGGTAAAACAAGCTAGCCCACTTTTGAAATGAGCATAATTATGTTTATTAAGACCTGCTTAATGTGGAAACCAACATGTTTAATTTAAAATTATGTGGCTTTCCTAGCAACAATTTTTTTAAAGATATGCTAGTACTTATCATCCTTATATTTGTTATATAATCATTTCTTTTTTAGTATACATATTGCTCATAAAATAATTGCTAGGAAAATATAGACACAAAAAGTTAGATTGCTTAAAATGTTTCCATACAAAAATTAGGAAGATCTTAACTAGTCGTATTCCCAATTGAAACAAAATCACTCAAACCAAGTTAACCTTGCACATAGGCATCTAGTTTGATATGTATGATAGTTCTTTTCCTATTTTTGTTAGACATGAAATTTATTGTGCATCTTATAGTGTGGTGTAATTTTTAGATCCATATTGATCCACATCAATGTGAATAATTAGGATATTACATGTGAATCATTTTCTATGGTTGATTATGTTATCATTATTTGGGACCTAGTGATTTTATCTCCCTTAGATTAGATGAATTAAGTGAATTAATATAGTTTTCTATTACATTCTAGAAGCTTTCTTTACTTAAATAGAATAAAATCTACATTAATGCAACAATAAAAGTGTACAAGTTCACAACTCTCTTTCCCATGTTGATTTTGTTTTTGTTAAATTTATGTACAAGTATAGCTAATACATTTTTTCCCCACCTTGAAATAAATTCAACTTGCAAGAAATTTTCATAACAAACTATTATAAATTGATAACCGAATCTTACTCCTCTAATTGTGTACCTTCATTAACATATATTTGGTTTAGTGGGCTTAGTTGGATTAAATGGGAGCATTTATAAACTATGTGTGAACTCTTATTTGAAAGAGTTACTTTCTTTTTTACTTCAGAAACAAAAGATTCTTATAAAAGTGGTTGTGCTTAAGGGGGAAGTTGTTTTTGTTGAGGAAAAAATTATTTAAAATAAAATTTGTATCAAAAGGGATTGCATGTCCCACCATCTCCTAAGAAAAAAGAACTTGGTTCAAATTCTAGGGAATTGATTTCAAACACCTTAACAAAAGTATTTTAACTCCACCAAATTGGATTGGCCTAAAATAAAGACAAGGCTGAAAGCTAGGCAATATAAAATTAATTTCATTTCACTAATAGATTTTAAATTGATTTGATGTCCTTAGAAACTACTAGGTTTTCTTTTAATTCATTTAGATTTCAAGAAATATTTAAAAAGTTTTATAGAATTTCTAAAAGATGTTCAACATATAAGTCAATAATATTTTCTGGGTAGAAAATTTGATAGAATTTAATTTTCTATTTTCCAAAAGAGATCTAAATTTCTCTATGATTTTCTCAAATTAAAAACCCCAAAAATATTATATTAGAAAAAGTGACCAAAATTTTGAAAAAATAGTTGATTCCCATAAAAAATTAAAGTGGTCTACAACAAGTGATAGTTCAAAAACAATCAAAACACAAAAAGCATTACAAGCACGAATTAGGTATATTTGAAATAGCTCCCAATATTAGATCTGAATTTCCAACTCTCATGTCTACTTGGGGCTATGTATTGCTACCAAATAGATATGTATTAAGCACTTGTATAGTTTGTGGTCCCAAGACATAGTGTTGAAAAATCATCGGGGTTAACAAATATATTTAATTAGATGATCACAACAAGAGAAATGAGAAACTCAAAGGAAAACAAGGATGAGTAGGTTCTGGAAATTATTAAAATTTAAAATATCTCTAAATTCACATAAGACTAATTTTAATATCATATTTAAAAAAATACCTTGTAATTTTAAATCCATTCATTTAATCTTGTACACTAACTCAAATATTTCTTTATATATTGATTTCTTTTGGGCTCACATGTCACTTAGGATTGCAAAAGACCAATGGTGTAATATTTGAAGTGAGTACATCTGAAAACAATTTAATGATGTGCCATTGGTTAGAAAATATGTTGACTTGGAAAAATAGATGAATGACAAAACTTCATATTGTCCTTATACACTCGCTCAAGGATTACTTTATAGATTGATTTTCTTTGAATCCACATGCCACACATGATTGCAAAGAACCAATGGTGCAACATTTTAAAGTGAGTACATCTAAAAACATTTTAACAATGCACCATTGGTGCTTGCTTGTGGTTGAGAAATCGTCAACATGAGTGAAGATATTAAAGGAGATGGTCACATAAAGAATCGTGTGAAACTCAAAGGAAAATAGTCGTAATTAGACTTAATTTCTTTTAAATATCTCTAAATTCACATAAGACTAATTTCAAAATTAGATTTAAAAATAGTTCATGAAATTTCTTGAGATATACATGGTGGGAGCGCTCTGCAACTCTGCAGAAGGTTACTGGTCATCCTCCATTTAAGCTTTGGTGTCATCTCTCCCTCAGGTGCTCTCCTTGTGTTCTTGGTTTCCATTCCTTGCGTCTTTGTTTGAATTCTCTTGGTTTGGTTTGGTGTTTTTGTTGTTTCTATGATTTTCAAATTCTTTTCCTGCTCTGCAAGTTTAAAATCTTTCCCTCTGAAGTTCTAACATTTATTGCAGCCTTATAGTGGGTGTATGGTCGTACGCGAGGTTTATGGAGGATGGTGACAAGGCACCGGGTGAACCCCTCGATGACTCGAAAGGGGCAAATGGCAATAATAGCAGCATTACAGATAATGAATGGTCTTTCCGAGATATTGTTGTAGAGGTCGGTAGTGAAAGTGTTCCGATATCTGCAAGTTTTGAAATGGTGGAGGATGGTGGGCTTTGTGGGGATTGACCCGCAGGAGGTGAATGTAAGTTCCCTCCAGACGGTCCTAAGAAGATTGGCGTCATTCCAAAATTTGATATGGTAGTTGTCATGAGTAGAGAAGAAGAATGGTTGAAAAATGTGGCTAGATCTTTCTCTCTACTCTTGATTGTAATAAAATTTCTGATAGAAAATTTATGGATAAATGGTTAATTTGGAATAAAAAAATAAGTAGAATGATTCAAAGATGTTTTTTTTTTTGGTATTTTTTAAAAACCACTCTATGTAGGAAAAGGTTAACTCAAAGGAATTCTAGAATATACCTATAATTCAATATTTAGAGTAATTTCTTGGTCTTCAAAGGTTTTGAAGAAGTCTTGGCCCTCTCCTATGCTAGATAGGTTACTGTAAAAAATGTTCCTCCCCAATTGTGGGTATTTTTTCCATAGTTGCTTTCACCACTAGGAAAATTAATGAGGGTGAAAGAAACTAAAGCTACCCCCATATGGATGCAAGGCTACTGGTTTCATTTTCCTTGAGGGTGGATATTCCTGAGGAAATAGAAATTGACACTGGGAGAAATTTGTTGTCTTACAAAATTGAGATCTTAGGAGGTCTAAATGCTTGTTTTATGTGTAAGAAGGTTGTGTGAGAAGAAACTACCATATTTTTAAGGGTAAGTCAGGAGACCCAAGATTTAACTCAAAATTTGTCAATCTATACCCTAAAGACATTGTAGAAGGGAGGGTGAATGATGATAAGGTCAATGGTGCTAAAATAGTTTCTTCCAAATTAATAGACTATGACACTAATTCAAAAATAAGTGATATAAACCCTAATTAAAATAATTGAGACTTTGTTCTGCTAGGAAGGCACAAATGCTAACAAAGTGGAAGATTTAGTAGAGGTTATTCTTAATAACCCAAGTAATGAAACCAAAGGCACAAATTGTAGGGTTATAAAGGATATATTTGAGAACTAGACTATCAAGATAGTATTCACTAAAGTGGGAGTTCCTAATTCACTCCCCATGTATAGCACCCCTCGAGGGGAACATAAATCTAATCAGTTAGTTTGGCCTAGCACTAATCCTAGGCACAAGAAAAATGCACAAGAAAAAGTCTTAGACAAAGATTAAACAGGGTATTTCTCAAACCAATACTAATAACAAAAGTGATTGGAGTAAAAATGAGGAAATTTCAAGGGTCATAGAGATGTTTTCTAATATGGAGGTTTAAAATAATGGTGGAAATCGAATGGGGTGTGATTCAATAAGGGTTGCTGAAAAAAATCTAATAACATGACCAACAACACAAATTCTAAGGTTATGAACATTGTACAAGAATATGAGGCAAAAAATATAGAAGTTAAAGAATTGAAGGATACACATATTATCTGTCAAATAATAAAATTCCTAGTGTGGAGCATAATAAAGTGAAAAACCCCACTCTGTAGATCATAGTGATGATAGAAAAGAGTGGTTAAAAAGGAGGAACATGAAGATCATTGTGATGTGAATAGTCTGACTATGCCTCCTTGCCTAATTCTAATCTTGGACAAAAGGAAAATGCCTAGGTGTTAGTATTAGAAAAAATCAATAAGAGGTGTTCTAATGAAGTTGAAATTAGTATGTGGAATAAAAAGGAGGATCCGACATGGGTTATAGGGTATTTGTCTAAGGAGGAGACCATAGAGGGGGTTGTACATCCTAAATTAACTGCCTATCCCCTATCTAGTAAAACTAATTTTCTAAGGGAATACGAAACCCTCCTGTTAGTAAATGGATGGAAAAAATAGAAAGAAAAAAGAGAAAATAGAGGAGTAAAGAGGAGATAGAGCCCTGCTCAAAGAAAAAAGATAGAGATGATAGATTTCATAAATTTTCTGATAGGTTTAAGAATCCTAACTTGGATGATTCTCAAATAATAAATACTGACGATCTTTAACTGCACTAGTTGGAATGTTAGGGGATTTGAGTCCCGTAATAGGAAATACATTGTTAGAAAATACCTAAATATTGAAAAGTACAAAGATTTATACTTATTAATTTTACTCTTGAAACTAGCCTCAAATTTATATGGAAAGAGTCTACCCAATTTTATATTGAGTATGCAAATGGTAAGGGGGGATCAACCATTTTGTTATCTAATAAGTGGGCTCAATTTGTGATTGAGTATGGAGACTCTCCATGTTGCAAGTATTTGTAGTTGGTGTTGTCATTGATGTCAACAAGCTTTGGTGTTGTCATTAGCGTCAACTGTATTAACAGGAGATTATTGCAAGGATGTGAGTAGTTGGTATTGAGTTGATGTTGTCTTTGATGATATTTTGATTAATTGTATTATGTTGTCATTAGTAAGCTAGTAGTGTCAATATCTAGTGTTGCTTTGATAAGATTCTATTTATGGATGTATGATTGAGTTGCTAGGTTGTAGTTGGCTTGGTGGTGATGAGGAAGTGCTAAAGATGTTGAGGATGTCTCTGATGATTGGTTTCCAATTTATTTTGAGAAAATTTAAATAGAAAGAGGAAACAGTGTGTTGCAATGGTGTTCTATGTTGCAGAGTAGCATTCTGGTTTTGCTCCACATGTCTTCTATGTTGAAGATCTGCTTGTGTGGTTTGGATATGTTGATAAGAGGTGTTGCATTTAGAATTTTTTTGTGCTAAATTGCTATGTAGAGGAAGTTGTATTCACTAGTGAGTGAACTGTGTATTGCAGAGGTGTCTAGGAGAAATGGTTTTGCTCTGTATTTCTTTGTAGAATAGTTTTTGTAGAGTAGGGGGACAACCACACCAATGCTCTAGGTCACAGAGAGTCGAGAGCAGAGGGCTACCCTAAACTACCTCAAGTTGGATAAGTGTTTTAGGTCAAAGATAGAGAATGAAGAGCGCTCTCAAGTGCTTCTTCCACTCTACTAATTTGAATGTTTGGATGGGGATAAATGAGCCAGTTTTTGGAACCAAAACCATACCTCAAACAACTCTCTACCTGAGGACAACAACGTGGGTTAGGGACGACAGTGTGACGCATTGAAGTCTCTCTGGGGTGCTAGCATCCGTATGACCAAAAAGTGTAAAAGTACAATACAGTATACAAAAAAACCTACTAATGGTCTAGCCAATTAATTTTAATGTACTAAATAGAATGATAAATAACATAATACAAGAAATAAATATGAAGGTGACAGAGGAGATGACAAAAATGAAGGTGAAGAAGATCAACTCACTAAGAGTTTAGTTCGCTAGCAAGCTCTACATGCACAAGGGAAAACTTTAAGAAACCCCCCCCTCAGAGAAGTTGTAAAATCCTAGCGAATCTTTCATACTTCCTGAAAAAAAATTAATTTTAGAGGTGATTTTTTTTTCATTTTTCATGAAAAAAAATCCCCATTGGCGAATCTTTTGTAATCACTAGAAGTTTGTGGAAAATCCTAGTGAATTGCAATTTTTTTAAAACCACTAAAATATTTTCATTAGCAATTAAAATCTATTTTCAAACCAATAAAATATTTCCATTAGCGAATTAAACCTGTTTTCAAACTACAAAAAATAATTTTGTTTGCAAATTTTTTTTCTCAAACAAAAAAACAAAATTCATTGGTGAATTAAACCTATTTTCAAATGATAAACATTGGCGAATTAAACATAATATCAAACTAATAAAAAAATTCATTGGCCAATTAAATTCAGTGGTGAATCCACTACTATTCAATGAATTTTCAATAGACGGCTATACTTGCATTTTGGAAGTATATCTCTCAAGCACTAGATTTGCGAATGGAAACCTCTAGAATAACACTAGAACTGTTAGATGTGGACACATGGTGAGATCAAGGGTCATCATCGTGGTAATTAATTTGATAGGTTGGATTTTGGTGATGAGAGATAGAAGAACTTAAGTGGTAGAAATATGCACGTGCATTAAGTTTGTTTTAAAAGAGGGACTGCCTAGAAAGAATGTAGGACCAAGGCTTAAAAAATTAAGAATTTTTTACACAAAGGATGTGGCACATCAATCTAACCATGAATGTTCGATGAATTTTTGATGGACGACTTTAGTTGCATTTTGGAAGTATATCTCTCAAGCACTAGATTTGTGAATTGAAACCTCCAAAATAACAGTAGAACCGTTAGATGTGGATGCGTGGCGAGATCAAGGATCATCATCGTGGTAATGAACTTGACAGGTTGGATTTTGGTGATGAGCGATAGCATGAAGCTTGTTTTAAAAGAGGGACTGCCTAGGAAGAACGTAGGACCAAGGCTTAAAAATTTAAGAATTTTTTTTAATCATTGATACTTTTCTATTTTATTAATTATAAAGCAAAAGATATAGATTCTATAAAGTTCGCAACATCCAAAAACTACCAAAAAAGCTGATTGGTGATACTTGTTTATTTTATTAATTATAAAGAAAAAGATACAAAGTCTACAAACTTAGCAACATCCAAAAACTACCAAAAAAGCTGAATAACCAGCTCAAAAACTAGAGTATCAGAACTTCCCTAAACAACTATGCCTTTGTAGAAGAGGCTAATTTTTTTTAGAAAACTACACTTTATGTTAACCATTATCACTCATTCTTCTTCGAAGACCCACCCATCTCTAGCGGCAATATCTCCTTTAACGATTTTGGCTTCTTCCACGAACGTAGTCCCTTCTTCTCGCGCATTTCTTCTTTGGCATCTTCTTTTAGATTTTCTATTGTTTCCTCTAATTCCATTAGCTCAGCATATATTTTAAGTGCTTTCCACCCACGCTCGGCTTCTTCCAGCCACCGGTCTTTAGTGCAACCCCCTGGCCATTTGATAAAGAGGTGATTTAAATCTGCAAGCTCTAGGCCCCCACCATCCATTCCTTCTATTTTTACCAACCTTACTCCTGGTATTGCTTGTTGTAGAATGCTTTCCATGTCCACTAAAAAATATTTATGCACTAGAGTTTTCATTACTCTCCTCACCTCGTTCATCGGTTCTCCTAAGTCTAAACCCCAAGCCATGACCAACGAATAGATATCCATATTCATTCTGAATCTATGTCAATTTTTTGAATCCATCCCCCAACATTATTTGAACTTCTTGCACCACTTGCTCTTCCTTGTAGAGAAATAAACCTCACATCCTTTCCACAGACGCTTTACCCACAAAGGGGTCTAGCTTCCTTCGTGATGTCATGGTGAAACTAGCCTCCATTTCTTTTCTATTTCACTGGCTTCCAACCTATCACCTGCCGCTGGAAGGATACAATCCTATTATCCTTACACTCGAACTCGAAGAAGCATCAAGGGTGATAGGTGAATGTCATTATAACACCTCAATTTTCCAACCTCCTCCATAAATGCACTGTGCTTGTCACCTTTCCTATCTTAATTCACCAAAGTTGAGGTTTTGGTACTTTTCCTAACTTTACTACCTTAGTAACTTAGTTGCAAGTCTTTCTTGGTCATCTTTGTAGTCGGTGGGTCGAAAGTTTCAAAAAATTTGAAAATTTAGACTTAGGTTCTAAGGTTCCAAATTTTAGTGACCATGCGACATTATGGACCAAGATAGTTCGATGAATTTTTGATGGACGACTGTAGTTGCATTTTGGAAGTATATTTCTCAAGCACTAAATTTGCAAATGGAAACCTTCAGAATAACACTAGAACCTTTAGATGTGGACACGTGGCTAGATCAAGGATCATCATCATGGTAATGAATCCGACGGGTTGGATTCTGGCGATGAACAATAGAACTTAAGTGGCAGAAATATGCACATGCATTAAGTTTGTTTTAAAAAAGGGACCGCCTAGGAAGAATGTAGTACCAATGCTTAAAAACTTAAGAACGTTTTACATAAAGGATGTTGCAAATCAATCTAACCACGACCATTCGATGAATTTTTGATGGACGGTTGTAGGTGCATTCCGCAAGTAAATCTTCGAAGTAGTAGACTTGCAAATTGAAACCCCTAGAATAAAACTAGAACTGTTAGATGTGGACATGTGGCGAGATCAAGGCTCATTTCTCTCTTTTCAATGACTTGGCATATTACATTTCATTTAATTGAAATTCTCAATATTTTTAAAGAACGTGTGGTATCTCGTGGCTATTAATGCCATATGAACATTTGAAGCAATCGATTGGACAACTCATGAGTCATAACTTTAATGAAACAAGATTTGTAATGATTTCAAATTTTCATAATTCATATCGTTCGAGTGACACTGGAGTCTAGCGATTTTGATAGCTTGTCACTTGTCAGCTTGAGGTACAGTTTGCATGCAGCTAGACGTCAATAAAATTAAACATTTTAATTGTACATGTAAGGCTTAAGTTTAAATTGTACATGTAAGGCTTGAGGTACAGTTTGTGTGCAACCAGACGTCAATCAAATTAAACATTTTAATTGTACATGTAAGGCTTAAGTTACTGTTACACAAATTGATTAAGTTAGTTTTTTGGTTTGTGTGAATCTCCATTATGAATCATGATTATACAATATACGTAACCTCACAGTGCACACGTGACAGGTGTGAGGTGTACATAGGAATCGAGCTAGTAGTGGCACAATTGGCGGCACTGTTGGCCCAAATATAACTAAATAAGGATAGTGACTAGTGAGCATAACTAAAATCATTCGTTGAAGGATAAAGACCTTACTATTGAGTGCAATGTTTGAATTGTCATAAGGATTTTCATTTTGTAGGGTTAATAAGGATTTAGGAAGAAGATCTTGTGGCATTATTGGGGATACTCTAAATTCTCTTGCCTGCAACTATGTAGTCATAGAGTCAACGACCAATTTTGTTCAAGATTCAAGTTCAAATGGGTGGAATTGGAAAGAAGTTGATTTGGTTCACCTGATTTCTCAAACAGGTTTTGAACCAGGAGAGGTGCTCTAATGGGCATAACCGCTATTCCCAGTGCATAGAAGTTGCAAGTAAAAGATGGGAGCAATTTTACAACCCCTCATATTTTGCATGACTTTGATTTTCAAAGGGGAGAAGTACATTTTGTATCTTCACAACTCCCATTTCCCTGGTTTGATTGGCCCCCTTTTCTCTATGCATTCATTTTCAAAGCTACTGCCTGATCCGGGAAGTCCCATGTTTTTATTTTCAGAGCCCATGGTTGACCTAGAAAGTCCCATTATTTTCAGACAAACATGTATTACATTTACGTTTTCACCAGCGCTCCAACATAAGCTTGGTGCTTGCACTTTACATTTGTATTTGTACTATGTAATAATGTGACATTGTCATTCAGTTGCAATAAAATAAATGGTTGTGCTATTAAAAATCAATTGATGAAATCATAACAATTGTGCTATTAAAAAACACAAGAAAACAATTGATGAATCTATTCATATCAGTTTTTTTTTCCTTTAAGAAATTATCTATTTATGAAATAATTGCATGCAAATTTAAAACTTAAAAGTAAAACATAAAGCAATACAAATACTAAAGTTAAGTACTCAAATTGATTAATTTGGTTTTTTGGTTTGCGCAAATTGTGATTATCACTATAGTAACCCAACCTCACATGTGACATGTGTGAGGTGTACACTGGGACCAGGTTGGTAGTGGCACTATTGGCGGCACTGTTGGCCCACAACTAAGGATAGTGAGAACAACTAAAATAATTATTTGAAGGCTAAAGGCTATACTATTGACTCTCGAGTGCAATGTTTGAATTGTCATAAGGGTTTTCATTTTGTAGGGTTAATAAGGATTTAGGAAGAAGATGATCTGGTATTATTGGGGATACTCTAAATTCTCCTTCCTGCAGTTATGTAGTTACATAGTAAAAGACCAATTTCCTTCAAGTTCAAAATGGGTGGAATTGGAAATAATTTGATTTGGTTGACCAAACTTCTCAAACAGGTTTTGAGCCAGGATGGGGAGTTCTGATGGAGATAAGTGCTCTCCAAGTGCATGGAAGCAGCAAGTAGAAGATGGGAGTAGTTTTACAACCCCTCATCCTCTGCATGACTCTAATTTTCAAAGGGGATAAGTACTTTTTGTATCTTTAACAGCTCCAATTTCCCCCGTTTGATTTGCCCCCTTTCCCCATGCATATTTTTCAGAAACCATGATTGGCGGTGGCCCCCCTCCATGCATTTATTTTC
>VDFB02121299.1:0-28815 GCA_007258455.2 Sequoia sempervirens
AATTGATTTTGAGAGCCCAGAATCTACCCACCAACTATCATAATAAAGATCAATGTTAATTATTTCTAAAAATTAAACAAGAAAAATAGATTTCAAACATTACAAATTCAAATTTGAAATATAAAATATTATAGAACTCAATTACTTTAAATAATCAAATATAACATATTTGATAGCTCTCACTACTTGTTTAAAGTTATTGGATCTATTATTTTATCCAGCTTATTGAGATTTGTTTTATTTAGATATATTGAAATAATTATACACAAGGTTTGTATATTTTTATTATATGATTACATCAATATTATACCACATAGCTTAACTATTAGATCTACAACCATAATCATGCATAAAATTTGTTATAAAAAGTTTAACTAATTAAAGAGTGCATTACTTTAGTTATTTACATGAAATATGATTATACCTATGAAAATGATAATTTTATTGAATTAAAAGATTAAAGGTTTATGTTTTTTATTAGTTTGAGATGATTTTTTTTATAGCACCCAAACCCTATTATAAAAGTAGAACAGTTTTAACAAATAGCATAGAAAAAATTATTGAAAAGGAAAACAAAAAGATCAAGCCTAAAAGTACTTCATCTAAAACTATGCATATTTGCACCCAAAGGATTGGCATGCAAAAGAAAGCCCAACTTAGGAACACCCTTCTTCCTCCTCTGTGTGACCATCCATGAAGAGTTGTGATCTAAATCTTTAGACTGAAGACAAGAGGGTTGACAAGGCCCCTTAGAAGGCTTATCTAAGGGAACTACACAATCTTATGAACGACATGGAGTTATCGATTAAAAAATAACCTTCTTACATAATATGCTTTTTTTTAAAATAGAAAGATATAGTGGATTTATACAAAAATTTGCAAATTCTTTAAAACCCTTATCTTTTTAAAAGTTATATTCCCTTTATAATGAGTTAGCTTTAAGATAATTCATACCTATTGTGGTGTTATAAAATAATTCTAATAAAAAAAAATATTTGAGGACCTAGATAAAAGAAAACTTATATTTCTTAGATGGGGATATATCTTTAAGTAAACTAAAAACTCCAAGATTTACTGACTTATGTGCCATGTGAGCGGTATATGTGTCCATGGAGAAAAATAATTAGATAAATATTATTTATATTCAATGGATTTCATGATTCTATCTAGCAACGATCAAATAAGAAGATATGTGGAAGAAAAAGTAATTATTAATTTGGGATAAATATAATAATAATCTACGCAAATAACAAGACATAATTGATGATGCTAAATACATATAAACCAAGATTCATTTTATATGATTTCAACATATGTAATATATTAACAATATAGAAATAGATAATAATAAAAATAAAAATCTTATAAACTTATTTTAGGTAGTAGTAGAATAAATATCCTAAACAAGTTTAAATACTCTACAAATGGTGATTTTTAAATAATCTTTACTAATATTGCATGTCCCACAGTATTGTTTAACCTACAAGTTGGTTTTGAATCCATTCCCTCATTTTTTTTAAAGATAGATTCTAGTACAACATTCAAATCCAAATCACATTCTATTATTTTTCACACAATTTAATCACAACATTTGATTATTTATATTATTGTAATCTTTTGTCCATTCATTTAGGAAATGTAAAGATAAAGTAATTTAAATATTAGTAAATTTATTTGACTATGATAATTACCTAGAGAGTTTCTTCATCTCCATCTTGTATACAGACTGTGATACATTGAAATTCAATTTGGCCAACTCTAAAATTTTCTTGTCCTTCAATCTGATAGAAATAAGATAAATCATGTAGCTAACATAAAGAGATTTAAAATCCATAATAATTCAAATATTGAAAAAAATATTTTGTAAGAATAATTTAGAATACCCACCTCAAATTATCTAATTCATATATTTCTATAAAATTGTGTGCCTCCCATATAGAAAATGTTCGAGAGTATTCATATAAGAGCGCATACTCCACCTATGAAATGAAAATATAAAAAAATTAATCAACATAAAAATTAATAATCAGTATTGCTTCTGGATTTGATTGTGTTCGAATTTTTCGCATCAACGTTGCGGATCACACTCCGTGATCCATCATCAGGATGGTAGAGAGCAAGAGGAGAGAAAAATGATAACTTTCTCTCCTCTTGCTCTCTACCATCCTAATGATGGATCACGGAGTGTGATCCGAAACGTTAGATGTAAAAAATTCGAACACAATCAAATCCAGAAGCAATACTGATTTTTAATATGGATTGTGGAAATCTGATAACTTTAATAAAAATTAATAATTAGATTTACACTTATTCTTTTCTAATCGCTGCCTGAATGACTTCCTTGAGGAGTTTAAAGGATTTGCGTTTAAAAATGAAAGAATTATTACCTCTTTCAGAAAACCTTTCTTATATGTATCTCTAGGATTCTCCAATATTTGCTTAAGATAGGCAGAACTAAGTAGTTTAGCCTCTTCCATAACTGTTTCACCAGGAAATGCCACACTCGATGATCTTAAAAGGCTAAGCATGCTTCTCATCACATCCTCCTCCTCAATTTTATTCTGGTTGTTCTCTTCATTTCGTCCACAGAAAAAGAACTGGCCATTTTTGTCCTTGAAATTCTCCAAGACATCTTCTCACAGTACAGCGCATAAATAAGTAATTAGCCTGATTGTTGGTAGATATTGAAAGAAAAAGTATGCTAGAAGTATAGTGAGTTATTTAGTAAAGGCCAAGATATTCAATAAAGATGTAAAAGCCTGTGATACATATTTTCTCGTTTTGTAGCTGCACATATAGTATAATGATGGAAAAGCATCTTAAAAGAATATTGAATTATTTGGTACCTGCAGAGACATCATACCGATGGAGTCTAAGTACTCTGAGTCCTAAAGCTGTAGCATTCAAATCCTTTGTAACGCTTTCACAGCCTAATCCTATGCCCAAACATCCATCCCAACTCCTGCATCCATAAAAAACATTCTAATTGTTATATTAATATTCAGATCTGTATCCAATTTCAACATGGACAACATGATCATATTTTGAAATATATGTCCTTGTTTCCACAAAGCATTCTTTCAAAATGATTTGTTATTGAACGAAATTACAATCCAAATTTTAACAGATGTAAATAAAGAAATTTGACAGACCGGTAAACGTAATCAAGAGCTGCTTTTATTTCAGCCTCAAAATATCGATCTATTCCGAGGCATTGCAACGCGTCGACCATCTCAAGCCGCTCGATTAGATCGCCATCTCCAGTTTGCATTTCTTTCATCAAGATTTTAACTTCTTTCACCAGTGTTTCGGCACGTTCGCGGTATTCAGATCCCTGAAAACATGCACAATCAGCAAGGAAGGAAAATACAAGAGGAATCTACAAAGGAAAGCTTTTGAAGGGAATAGATGCCCGAAAAATATACAATCAGAAATAATCTTGATGGGAATAGAGATAATATACCCCGTATGGTGTTTCCATAGACTGCACAAAATCATCATCCCACTGATTTACAGATCTGTCTGGTAAAGAAGAACAACTGTCGTCTCCCTTCAAACTCGTCATTGAAAATCTTAATACTTAGGAATGTATACACTCACTCTTGGGCTTACAATGCTATTTATGGTGCCCATTACGTAGGTTGTTCAATGGGAAGACCACGTGAAATTTGTATTGACTAACAGTAATGCTTTACGTGTTTGTAATACTATTTAGGCTGCCGAATGGGAAAAATCACGTGAAACTTGTATTGACTTATATTGCTGTAAACAGCTTAGGTGATCGAAACAGTCGCCGTTAGGTCTCACAAAGTCCAGACGCCCTGCAAATGCAACTGTCAGAAACAGCGTGTGTGTTTGTCATATATTGAAAAAAAACAATTCTCGGCCCGTTGAAACTTTCCTCGCCTCCGCTGAAAATAATTTTTAACTCGCACCCAATGTTTTCCTTTAAAAGACTGCAAAAGTCTTGTCCCTAAGATATTAATATATTATATTTTATTATATATATTATGATTATTTTATTATAAATATATATATTATTATTAGATATGAGAAAAAAGTGGTCACTTAAGATTTTTTTGTCTCTCGTCTTTTTACACTTATCCTATAAAATAATGTAGAAGATCTAAATTACATATTAACTTTAAAATTATTCTATCTTATTGAATTTAGACACTCAAATATATTTCTAATCAACCTTTACAAACCATACTTTTGGCCATGTCATTTATCATGGCCTCCCACTTATTAATAATGAAAGAATTTAAAACCATTCTTCAATGGACAAATAACTATTATTAATATAAAGTTAACAAATATGACCTTAGGGGGTAATAATGGTGTAGAGAAACGGGAGTGGTAGAGGAAGTAGGCACGAATGTGAGAGTGGAAGCGGGTGCAAGAAAGGGGTTTATTGCCCTGATCAAAGCCAGAGTAAGAATGAAGACGAGGAAGGGGATGATGGAGATGAGGATGGAGATGCGACAAGTTTTTTCAACTCTTTTTCAGGACAATGAGGATTTCCCAATCGTGGCGTTGTGGCAGGAAGCATAGCAAAATGCCCTTTAGATGCATGTTTTGTCTTATTCTAACCATCATGAGGAATTCCTCATGCACATGTGATACGATGTGCAAATGAAGGGTTCTTAGGTGTATTAGTCCTCATACTGACCTATTCTTGCTAGTTATGGGTCATGTGGTTTAGTGCTTTCTCTTAAGAGGGGTTTTCTGCTTCCCCCTCCCAAAAATCCTATGGTGTTGGGTGAGAATGCTTTTCCTCTTACCCTTGTTATTTATATGACCCCTATTGTTACTCTTGTCGGCACTTCTAGGGTTTTGGAGGATCTCACTTAGAATGATGTAAGCCCACAAAAAGTTACAAGGGAACAATCAATGATCCCCAACCTGTTGTTTGTGTTATTGGTTTGAGTGCAAAAGGTTCCGGGTCCTCTCTTTGTTCAAAGGATGGCCTAGGTATGGGGTTCCCTTCCCGCCTGTTGACCCTAATTTCTCTCTCTATCGCTCAAGGTATTTTCGAAGGTGTCCCTTGTGTGCCTTCTCACCAAAGTGTGTTGCAAGGGTGCAATGTTGGGGATGTCATCCCTTTTGTGGATCCTCAAGTTCCTATTTTAGCTCAATTCTTGTAGGATAGAGCTTCTTCTCACTTACAATATTCCCTTATTGGGAGGCTCCCTGGTTATAAATGAAGAATCAATATTATTAACAAATGGACATTTGAATGTTGGCTTGCTCCTATACAAGTGGCATCTTTCATGAAAAAATTCCTCTTATTATCCTTCCATTCCATTGAGGGATGTACTAGACTTCTCTAGGGAAGCCCCTATTGTTTTGGTAAGAAATTTGTCCATTTAAAAAGATGGTCTACTAATATTGATGCTTCCAAGGTTAGAATGGTTCTTATTTTGGTTCATCTCATAGATGTCCCTTTGGAATTATGGGATGAAAGTATCATTTATGGTATTTTTTTGTTGATATTGGTTAGCTTATCACCATTGATGATGTCATAAAATCTAGAACTAGGTTTCTTTTTTCTAAATTTGATCTCTATGGCAGAACTCATTTAGTGTTGCCAAATAGTGTTAAGTTGTGCTCCATGCTTGCTGTTTGGGAGGTATATTTTCAATATGAAAATTATTGGATGTACCAATTCCACCATGTTGGGCTCTTCTCCTTTCTATGCAAAGATCTTTATGTTTGTGTACACTCCAATGAGGTCAATACTTGTACTATGGAGTGTCGTCAACCTCGTTATAATAGGATGGTGTTGAAAACTAATGTGATAGATCACACTGATCATGTTTCAAGTTCCTCACGTATAGAAAAAGTTGTGTTCATGAGCCCCTCTTTCAAGAAATGGTTTTCTTCAAAGTTAGTGGATAGGAAGGTATTGGAAACCATGGATAATGACCACATTAATGTGGACAAAGGATTCCCGTGCAATGTTGAAAGGAAACTTGATGTTGTTCAGGACTATATGATTTTTTTGGATTAGTTTTCTCTTTCAAAAAATGGAAGGAAATTCAATTCTCATCATGTTCCTCTTATGATGGGCCTTTGGTGAAGTTTGGCTTCAAACCGCCTTAATTTTCTTTACTTTATTGTTGGTTTTTGGTTTGTTCCAAAACCAGCTTTTGATTCCCTGCTCCAATCGAAAGAAATTTCTATTCTTTGTTGTAGTTTTGTCTCTCTTCTTATGACACAAGTTTTATTCACCCTTTTGGTTCTATTGTAATTGGGTTTGGGCCCTTCCAATGTATTCCAATTCATAGCTCTGAGAAAAAATATTTACCTCAATCAAAATAAATGTGACCTTAGGGGATTGTCAAATTTGCTAAAATGCCTAGAAAGTAGTGAAGATAGTGTGCAAATAAAATAGAAAGACATTTTATATTATTTTTTTTAAAATGAAAGTATAATATTATATTATATCATGTATTTTTTTCGCCAAGATCTTTTAAATACACTATTATATCAAACTCTTACAAAAATACAAAAAGAAGGGGACAATTTTGATTTTAACTTAGACTTATAGAAGTATCACTTAAACCAATGGTCTCGCTCCTAATCCTTTTGAAAACTAACCTCAACTATAACCTTAGCATTATTAATGTTGGTCTCATACATGGCACCCTTAGTCACCCTGATGAAGTTATCAGTCCCCTTATTTCCAATATATCAAAAATTTATCAATCTAATGACTAAATAAAATTGGATCAACCTTATCACTTAGGAAAAGGTGATCAATAAATAAGGAGACAAGAACTTTTAATTCATCCATCTAGGATATTAGCTCTTTGTAAAAATTCCATTATGACCCTCTATAAGAGGTAGTATTAAAAATAAATAAGATGTTTAAACTCCACTAATTTTTCTTTTACATAAAATTTTAGCTTATGAATGAATGTAGTTGTGCCATATTAAATATCACAAGCATTATAATGAATTATATCTTAGTGCAGCGTAGAAAAATGTATCCGTTTACATTTTCACACTTGTTTGGGCACTTGTGAACTAAATGGACTTAATTGTACCTTATTTAGGGCGTTGTAAAGTGTTTTCTTACACTTTCACACTAATCTAGGGTTTTTTATTAATTAATTTTGGGATTCTTTATGCCTTATTTGGCCTTCCTTTGCATCCACAAGCCTTATTTAATGCATCTTTCTGAGGATAATCCTGACATAAACCAACACTCAATCATAATTTATGTGTTTTTGGATTGTATGGCCCAGATTTAGTGATATGGGACTCATACACCACCTTGGGCGTATGGGTCCCACCTAGGTTTCGGGGACCCAATCTGGATTTCACATGAATCTTAGTGTAGTGTAGGAAAATGCATACCCTTCCATTTTCACACTTTTTTGGTTCCCCCTTGCTTTGTTTATCCTTATTTATGTCTTAATTGGTACTATTTTGCATCCACAGGCCTCATGAATTACAGCCTTTTTTGGCTAATCCTAGCAATCATCAATGGATAAATGATAATGATTTTTTCTGAGTGTCCTTGATTTTTGGGTCAGGACTAAGACGCCACGTAGGGCATCTTTGTCCCCCAAAGATATTGGGACCCCAATTTTAAGTGTGCCTTAAAGAGGTCCCTTTTTGGAGTCTATTCCCCGAGTGTCATGCCTCAGTACTAAGACACCACCTAGGGTGTCTTAGTCCCCCTTAAGGTATTTTCAGGATTTAATTTCAAAGTCTAGTGGGATATATCCTCCTTTAATTAATGAATTCATATGTCATCTTGGTGTGGTGTAATTTCAAGATATTAAGCATGGATAAGTATAAATACAAGGTTCTTTCTCTCATTTCTCATATCCAAGAATACAAGTGTTTTGTGAGAGAATTCATTGTAGCATAATTGTGTTCACAAGAGCATTCAAGAGCATTTCATCAACATTCCAGCATCATATCAAGGATATTTTTGTATCATGTTTGTTATTGTGCTAACATATGTGATGTAGGGTTTATGATTCAAGTAAGTGTTTCAAGCAATATCTATATCCTTCAAGAAAGAGTCACTTGAACCACATCCGTTGCAACCATTTCGAGCATAATTGTAGCACTTCATAACAAGGGTTTGGTGAGTTGTAACATTCCATGTTGTTCATTCATCATTTCCCTCCATTTCATTTCATTTCAAGGTTTAATTACCAACAAGGGTTTTGACTAAGGAAAACCCCCATTCACGAACAATCAACAAGTTTTTCTTCCTTTGTGTGTTTGTGATTGCAGATTTAGGTTGGAGACTTGAAGATAATTTGAGGTGCAAAGTTGCAAAGTTTCAAATTTTTCATCTTCACGAAAACTCACCTATACCTGCCAAATTTGAATATTTTAGAACTTGAGATTAGAGAAGAAGGAAGTGCAGATTGTTAAAAGGCATAGGACAACTGACAGGGGGGGTGAATCAGTTGTCACCAAAATTAAACTCAAATATTCAACACTTATCAATTTCACAACCACACTATTTTGTTATTAAGTATGAACATGAAATGCAAATAACATAATGCAAAATCAACACAATGAACACGAGTTTTACGTGGAAAACCCAATAAGGGAAAAACCACGATGAGGATTAACTCACAATATAAAGTAATAGAAAAATTGAATATAGGGGGCTCATTTCCCAAGGCTCACTATCCAAAATAGGACTTTTTGCCCAGAATCAAACTTACTATCCAAAATAGGACTTACTATCTAGATACAAAGGCTCACTCCCTGCATAAAGGACTCATTGTCCAAAAAGGAGGCTCACTACCTACATATACAAAATAAAACAAAATATCCACCACAATAATTTACACACATCCGCAGCCTTGATTAGAAGATTACAGAACCTTCAACTCACTACTTTTAGGAATCTAACACAATGAAGTACTACTGCCTCAACTCACTTTCGCACAATTATTTTCTTCACTTGTGGCTTACTTCATTAGTTTTCATCATCTAAACCTTCACAACTCGAATTGCATTTATACCATCTTCATCCTTGGAGACATTCTCCAAGGTCAGCTACATACACTTCAATTCATAAATTTAAATTTGGTCGGCAACTTGACATTCACGTGGTGGAAAGGAATGAGAGTGGACCAATTAAACACTTAACCAAGACCAAAAGCAATGTCTCTAATCAAACACATGCTTCCTTGATTAAATCTAATTCTTCATATGAAGTGTGAACACCAAGTCGGACAAACCTACTGGAAACACAAATGAACATTGAAGTACACACTTTCCAAGATAACACGTAGATGACTTAACACACTTCATCATGCACAAGAACACATCTTAGATACTTCCAGATACATTTGCAGTAGGTGTAACAACCTTCAAACATAGAACGCCTTCCAACAGCTCATCGAAACTATACATATCGACACATCAATTCTGAAACTCAACTTTTGGAGCACTAAACCTTGATTATCTCTCCTAGAACGTAGAGAAAACCATTACAAGACATATTCCATATCCACAAGACCTGAAACAAAACATCAGAGGACTACAAAGAAAAAACATTTCTCCCAGTCAATAGAAATCCAACTCTACCAAAATAGTTCACACACCGGTGAACACAGCTTTCATCTATCATCAAACTAGTAGCAACAAATCTGGAGATATCATCATCAGATCATGAACAACAAACCTTCAAATCCACACAAGAAAAGGATCAACACAGGAGAAATGTGGAGCACATTCTGAACACTTACATAACTCTAACTTCACTCTTTATTAATTTTCTCAAAAGCACTTGGTAACCCATCATTTCAGCACATCCGCAACATCATAAGGATAGCTCCATGTACTCACGACATCTCAACAGTGTCTCAACTATGCATGCACAATCTGCAACATACTAAACTATATTGACATCAATGACAACATTAATGAAAACACCACCAAACATGCTCATACTTGGAACAATCTCCCCCTTTGTCATTTTTGGAAACACCACCAGAATAGGACTTACTGTCCACATACAAAGGCTCACTCCCTACAGAAAGCACTCATTGTCAACTAGGGAGGCTCACTACGTATAGATACAAAAGAAAACAAAAGATCCACCACATCAATTTACACACATCTGCAGCCTTGATCATAAGATTATAGAAACCTTCAGCTCACTCCCTTCAAGAATCTACCACAATGAAGTATTGTTGCCTCAACTCACTTTCGCACAATTCTATTCTTCACTTGTGGCTTACTTCGTTACTTTTCATCATCTAAACCTTCACAACTCGACTTGCATTTATCCCATCTTCATCCTTGGAAACTTTCTCCAAGGTCGGTCACATACGCTTCAATTCATAAATTCAATTTAGGTCGGCAACTCAACATTCCCGTGGTGGAAAGGAATGAGAGTGGACCAATTAAACACTTAACCAAGACCAAAATAAATGTCTTGGATCAACCACACGATTCCTTAATTAAATTCAATTCTTCATATGAAGTGTGAACACTAGGTCAGCCAAACCTAATGAAAACACAAATGAACATTGAAGTACATGCTTTCCAAGATAGCACGCAGATGATGTAACACGCTTCATCATGCACGAGAACACATCTTAGATACATCCAAATACATCCCCAGCAAGTGTAACAACCTTCGAACACGGAACACCTTCCAACAATTCATTCAGACTATACAAATCCACACAACAATTCTGAAACTCAACTTTCGGAGCACCAAACCTTGATTATCTCTCCTCGAACGTAGAGAACACCATTACAAGACATATTCCAGATCTACAACACATAAAACAAAACATTGGAGAACTACAGAGTAAAAACATTTCTCCCAGTCCATAGAAAGCCAACTCTGCTAAAATAGTTCAAAGCGTGATATTTATGATGAGTTTAAAATGATGGTTTATTAATAGTGGTTTTGTTTAAATCATGAGAGTTTTGTGAATGTTTTGAAAGGGATTTAATGTATGGAATTTTTTCTTGCAGGAGAAGCAGATTGTGATGCAACATTTGGGTATAGACAGTCAGACAAATTTGAATCATGAATAGAATCATATCCGGATTGAGCGATACATATTGGGAGGTTACATACGGAGGAGCTTGAGTACGTCAGAATACTGGTGATCCTGGTATTACGAATGAGGCAGAAGAATGTGCCAACCTCGAGTGTGATTCGTTCTCGGAAGTATTAAGCCTGAGGTAGAACTAGAATGTAGGTGTAGAATGATAAAGCAATTATTCTGAATATATGGTAAAGCTCCTACATCCTATTTGAATTCATGTTACTATCCTGGTGATAGTAAAAAGATAAAAGACGCAAAAGAGTTCAAAGTGCTTAAGAAGGCAACTGACATTCGTTGACTTCCATAGCAATTCTCCTACCAGTTGTCATATTCCACGTACCTTGTTGTGACTCATCCCGTTGATTTCCTCTCATGTATTTGTCTTATCCTCCATGTGTCTTGTTCTTATAAACAAGGCTGAGAGATGTTTCATTTTAGGTTAAGTTCAAAATTTGTGGATGTTGGAAGAGCCATCACTTCTTTAAGTTTTTTTTTTTTTAACCTATTTTTTGAATCATTCCAGATTAAAAAATTGTATGCACATAGAAGCTAAACAATATCAAAGCTAATTTGAAAGCTACCGCCTGGTATGAAATTTTTTGTAGTTGGTTGTTTGTTTAGTTGGACAAGACTGTATGCTGCACCGTTTAACGTTGCATACAAAACCTTCCCGATGTCCAAATAAACCTCCCTTTCTCTAGAATATTACATCATTCTATGCCTAGTTATGAAGCGATCTGGTGAAGTATAGAGTGGTTTTCTTTGATTTGGTTAATTCTTGGGGCATGCATTGATAATACCTTGGATCAATTTTACTTTTCAACTAATTTTGATGTTTCATTTTAGTATAGATGTTGAATTTTAGAAAATATTCCAAAAGAGAGATGAATGAATAGAAATTTTATTGCAAGTCTTTTGTTTCCATCATATTGTTGAATGCTTAAAGCTAAATCTACTTAAGTGATAGCAAAGTTGTTTGAAATTCATGAAATATTATTGCATATTTGTTGATTTGATGAAATTATGTGATGATCGGACCGAGAATATCTTTTATTGATCCTTATGACTCTTTTTAGAACTAGAAATTACCATTTTCCCCTCGTGACTAATGGAATTGTCACAACGAACCCTAATGCAAACCTAGTATGGTCAAGACCTGACTTAAAAAAGGCTTGGGATTAAGTTCATTCAACCTGAGATTTAGGTTGCCCTGGTTTAGTCTTTCAAGTAAAGATAGGTTCCTGCAGTGGGTCTGTGAGGATTTATCTACACTATTGATGTGTGACTAACATCGTGATCAACAATATCCATTAAAGCTCCCCCTAAGCCATAGATCTTGGCTTATTTTCCAGAGGAAACATCTGCATCAGAGGATGGTATAGAATATCCCTTGTCTTTTGTCTCCTCTTTCTTTCTCCAAATCTTTTCCATTTCCTTCTTTACTTCAACCACATCAACCTTTTTAACTAGTTCATTCCTTTTTTACCGAATTATCCTTCCTTCTATTTTTGCTTCTACAAAATTTAGCAATATGTACAGGTCTACTACAATTGTGACATATGGCATCCTTCTAAACAGTATTGCTTCCATTCACTCTAGATCTTCATTGATTAGCCTTGTTTCCAAATCCATAGCAAGTATAATAGTAACCATTGAAATATTGAATCATTCTACCATTATTATAGTCATTCATCATTTCACTCCTACATTCATTTGCTCTATGTCCAAATCTTGTGCATGTAAAACATTGACCAGTAAAGGATGAAACATTTTGATTCATTCTGCTTCTACATTTCATTGCTTTATGTCAAAATTTATTGCAAGAATAACAAAAGTCATTGAAATATGGGTACCTTTGAGAATTTGGTTGTCTAACTGGAGATCTTCTAGCGTCATTTATTTGATTCCAAATCTTGCCATTGTTCTTCTTGTCTTTAGTCTTCTTTGGTTCATTGATCTTCTCTTCTGAATTAGATGTCTCATCTGCTTTAGAGCTTTCACCATTTTCAAATCCTAAGCCATCTTTGCTTTAAGATACTTTTTTTCCTGCAATCATCTCATCAAGTCTTGTAAAACTTATTTTTAATTTGTCTTCATGACTTCTTGATTTTTCTAGATATGATCTCAAATTTACCACCTTTTTTGCAAGCCTTGTGCATTCCTTAGATTTTCTTTTCACCGTTGCATTCAAGAAATCTTCAATTCTTTTCTTTTCTACAATGATGTTTTCATTCGCTTGTTTCAACTGTTCACTGACTTCCTTATGCCTTTCTCTAAACTTCTTGATTTGTTCTCCCAATTTTTGTATGCATTCATTTGCTTCTTTGACATTTTCCTTTATATCTATGTTCACATCTTCAATTTTATCGAGATCTTCAAAAGCAACTTTCAATTCTCCATCTTTCAAGCATGCAATCTTCTATAAACTCAACAGTAGGAATCTCTTCCAGCTGAATAGAAAATTTCCTATCAGCCACTTGTTCAATCTCCAAGACCTTCTAAAAGAGGTTAAGCTCCTTCCAAGGAACCAAGCTCTGATACATATTTTTGAACACCCAAAATACTAAGGGTGGGTGGGGTGAATCAATATTCTCTTAAACCATTCAAACATCAGACATCTAATTACTAATGCGTATTCAACCATAGTAAGAAAACAAAGCATGAAAACATCCACAACATCACATAACACATAAAGACCATTATTTTTAAATGGAAAACCCAAAATGGGAAAAACCATGGTGATGGTTAGATCACAATATATTATAACCACTTATAGTATATTATAGAAATTCTCGCTTAAGGTGGACTCATTGTCCACAGAGAAAAATATGCAGGGGCACCATGGAATTTGTTGTAAATGAGGTCTTATGATAGGTTTTAGGGTTTTTGAGTCTTACTTAGTATAATAAGGTCATAATAGACCATCTTCTAATGTAACAAGCCCATTTGGTCAGTTTGGAGTCATTTTCTAAAAGTTGCTAAATCTTGTAAAAGTTGTCATTTGCAAAAAGTGCAAAATTGCAAGAGTTAGGAAGTTGAAGGGTCAAGTAGTTCAAAAGTTAGTGACAGTATCCACTTTTTTTGGTTTGGAAAACACTTAAAATTCTTGTAAACCTCGAGGTAGGGGTTGGAATGTTGTTTTTGAAGTTGAAGCCATAATATAGTACTATTTTTCCTTGCAAAATTACTGGTAATTTGTTGTTGCAGACCTCTGTACAGGTTCGTACTATGCAATAATTTTCTAAAAGCTATTGGATTTGGCAGAGGCATGTGTTAGCTTCATTTTGGTTGTGATTTGGTTGAGTTTCATTGAGATTGAAGAATTTGACGAGTAATTTACCAAAGGCGGCCTATAAACCCTGAATTTGAGGGTTTGGTGTATCAAAATGGGTTTTTAGGCCATTCCACCCAGTGCAACATTCCAAAACTTGGTGGAATGGATCAATTAGGTATAGGTTTTATGTTTTTTTGTTTTTCAGGGGTAGGGAAGGTCGTTTGTTGAGTTTGGAATGACGCCCTAGGTGGTTTCAATCTTGTTTTGAGCCAAAAGTGGTGGCTAAGAATGGTAGTTTGATGAAATAGAGATGGTAAAGAGTGGGAGATAGTTTGTAAAGCATGTGCACACATATTGTGGTGTGTTTGAGGAATTGGTAAGGAGGAATAAGGCCTGGAATTTGAAGTTTCAATAAACCCCCTTGAAACCTAGCCTAAAAAAGCCTAAATGAGGGTTTTGTAGTTTGATGTCTTTGTGGGAATTTTCCTTGTTGAAAGTTGTTGATTTTGAGCATTTGTAACTTGTTGAGAGTGTGGGAATAGAGTTTGTAGGTTTGGGTGAAGGATTTAATAGAGTCACTTTGGAAAATAAGCCTAATCAAGCTTTGTTGTTGCAGGATAGTCAAGTTTAGGAGGATACTTTTCAAAGCAAGCCTATTTTTTTTCCTGACATGTTTAAGAAGACCTTAATGGGTACTTGAAACTATATTATATTTTGGGAGATTCACATTGGTTGGAAAGTTGTACCCAATTTTGTGCCTTTGGAATACTACAAGCGAATGAGCCTCTTATGAGTGAACATTTGGAGAAATGAGAGATCAGTGTTGTAGGAGGCCTTCTCTGGCTTGAGTATATCATTTTTATGATGTTCAAGGTGTTTTGAGTGTTCATTAAGATTTTTGTGCTTTGATTACAGTTTTGGGTGTTTTGTAGCTTTATAGAGACAAGTGTTTTGCGAAGGGAATATTAAGTCAAAAATGGATGAATAAGCAAGAATTGTTTGAGTTTCGTTAAATTGTGATTTGTTAAAAGGATTTTCCTCCCTGCTCTGCATCATGGATCACAACCTATTTTTGAACTGTTACAATTTTATCCTATGTATGCATGAATTACAATTCCATTGAAGCAGAATAAAAAACTTTATTTCATTCTGATTCAACACTCTGCCTTGCTCTTCATTCGTACAATTCTAATATTCAACTTAACTTCGCACTACTCTACTCAAATTCACATCACAGAAAATACATGTCATATTCATTACCACAAAACATCGAAAACAATCCAACTTATATATATGCATCAAGTATAACATCAATTAGCTCAACCCGATTAGATTTAATACCCAAACTATAACTTGTTGGCTCCAAAAAATTTCATCCACACGATGCACCACAATTCAAAACTTAAAACTCCTCAAGATAGGTCAGAATGGACCTATAATAGATCCCACGTAAGACAAAAACACATATTTACCCCTCACATAACATCAAATGTGTTAAGTCAGCTCCATATAAGACCTAAAATCAAAATCCTCCAACTGTGTATCCACATATCGAAACGTGGACCTCAAGATTTGATACCATATAGAATTCATGCTCAACTGACATCTGACAACTTATCTTCAACACCACAAGGAAAAAAACTCATCTACGAAAAAGTGTAGATTCTCCTACACAAACTAATTTGTACAGAAGGATTATAACTGTGAACTACTAGGCCGAACTCTGTTACTCATATATCTCAACCGATTTGTCCAAACAAGGTGAAATATTGGATTTAGGTGCATCTAACATCCACCAAAATAATGTTAGAGGCACAGAGCACTATCTTGATTTGTGGAGTGGTGCGGACCCAAAAACTGACGCACTGAACCATTGTATTGGAAAATTTGTCTCTTATTCAAATTTCCACATAACTCATATTTACCCGACCAAAGCATTATGCAATAGTGTCTTCCTTATCAACTCCAAAACCTATCAATATTAATTAGAATGATCCACAACAATGTTGAAATCAATGACAACACGGTATCACAATGTTATGTGCCTTCCATGCTCATGTTTCCAAACAACATCATCAATAATAAACTTCAACAATCTCTCCAAATGTCCAACATAAAGTAGTAGAGGAAAAAGTAGATTGCTAATTAAAATGTGTAGAAATCAAAAATATTATGGAAGGTACAATTTTTGTAAGAGATACAAAAAATCCTCTTAGACCGTATTAGCCTCATGAGAGGGGGTGAGACACCTAGGGGATGGCGAATAGAAAGGGGGTATCTCAAAAGAGATCACTTTAAATATGTGATCAATCAAAGTATACCTACTCAAAATACCATGGGATGCATAAAGCACTAGTGAAACACTAAATCATTAAATAACCATGGTTAAAGGAGATAAGAAATGATTAAGAGAGATTAAAGATGAAATTAAGGTGATATTATAGTTTAACATGTAGGATAGGAGCAAGAAACAAATGTGAAAAGATAGAACTCAAGAACATCAAGAAAGACACCACATAAGAATGGAGAAAGTAGAGAATTTGGAATTAGATCATGACAAGGTGGGTGTTACTAAATAAAATTTAAAGAACATAAACATATGTGCTACTGATAACAATAAAATAGAACTAGATCAATGTCTAAAGAAAATAAATTCACATATTGACAAAGCAATAGAAATAATATTTAATATGAAGTGTTAAGAGATGAGGTATCTAAAATAAATGTGAAAGAAAGTTGTGGTGGAACTTAGGCTCCACAACTTTTGTACTTAACTCAATAACCCCATATGAGATTGTTCCTATGTAGTAGCTGGATGCAGTGTACATCAACAGTTGGTTACCCATGCATTTCGGTGAGATGGAGCATTTACGATATGAAAACTCTTGCATCCCTATTCCTAGATATTATTCATTGAGGCACTATGTGAATCATATTTTGATAGTTTTCTATAGTTTTTTTGTGCTTTAGTGATGTTCTACATATTCCTTTTTTTCTGACATTGAGGCTTCTTAGTCCTTCACCTTGATTTGGAGATGCTTGCAGTCCTTTCCTCACCTTTCTCTCTTTCGGAGAGGAGTTTTTCCCATGAGGTTTTCTCATTTTTCATGTTTTAATAGATCTTTTGTTTGGGCATGGATACCTCACCAAGCCTTGTTTGCCTAGACCCATCATGTATTCTTTCTTTAAAGTTTTTAGGTACTGCCTAAGTTCATTTTAAGGGGGGGTGTTAGAGTAATCATGCATTAGCTAATAATTAATTAATATTTAATTAATTATTAGTCTAATTTATTCTCGTGCTCTTAAGCTAAACTTAGGAGTGATTTTTTACGTTAACTAGAGAGCTATTATTATATCATTCTATCTCATTGCATGAGATGTTGATACTTGTCATGATCTAATCCTTTTATCATTTAGGGTTGCTCTTATATAGAACGCAACCCTCATTTGTATTATCATACCTTTGATACCTTTGATAGAACCCTCGACTTTTGAGGACTCTTGTTTTCCTTGAAGATTCTTGAGGTTCATTTTATAGCCCTTTTTTTGTTGAGGAATATTGCATATTATTGTTTGCAGCTCTCTTGCGTGGAAGGTGTCTTTGTTTTTTGTTTGATCCTATGGCTCGTGATTTTCAAAATTCTAATAAAAGGAAGTACAAACTAGAGAAAGGTTAAAAGGAAATCCATAAATTTTTTATAGGTTTCATCATGTAATTTATGACTTCAAGGCCTCTATGTTTACACTATTTAAAACTATAATTTTGGGTGTCTCTTAATAAAGGCTTCCATCCATAATCATGTGATAAAAAAATTTCTCTTAAAATGAAAAAATATTAAAAATAATTATTTTTAAATTATTTATTCCTAACTATTTTCAGTACATTTTGTATATAATATATTAGACTAATCACTATATAAAATTTATTAATATACATAAAGTATAAAATATACGTACACCTTCATTCCTTTATTTTAACATCTTTAAATACCATCATAAATATATTATAACATTATTTAATTTTGTATACTTAAGATACAAAGAAACTAATTAATAAACAACCAATCCAATGTTTCACTAAGATCTAAAACATTTTCACGTTCCGCAATGCATTTCCACAACAATATGTCCAACGACATGCAATTTTAAATATGAAAAGTGGATTATCTTATAGAAATGACAATTGTAAATATGAAAAATGATTTATCTTACAGAAATGACAATTTTAAATATGAAAAATAGATTATCTTACAGAAATGTCGGTGTATGACAATTTTAAGTATGTGCAACACGTTATGGTAATTCATATTAAAGAGTCAATTTTCTTATTCTTGTTCGCTCACTCAGAACTTCACTCTAAGAAATATTATGTTTTAGTGTAGTATTTTCTACTATTGATTATCAGATAACATCATAGATAGTTTTATAGGAATTTTGTTCTACTGTAGTTATCTCTCTCTGATGTTATTTATTTCCATGTTAATACTCCCTCTCCCCTATCCCCTTCCCAGTCTGTCTCCCTTGAGTGTCCGGTATTGTAATTAAATTTGATATTTTTAAATGTTTATATAAATAGGGTTATAGCTAACTTTAACACTTTAAGTTTTTAAATAGTACATGTGCGATTTTGGTAAAAAAAATTAGTTTCTTTATATGCGATTTAAGAGTTTATAGCTATTGTTTTAGCTTCTGGATAGTTATGACGAACATGGGAGTATTCGTTATGCACACAAAGATCAAAATGTTGTCATTTTAAGATGATGTCTTATACATATTTTCTATTGCTCCGATAACCATTCTCTTTGACCGCCACAAAATTTGTACAATTGATAAAACTATTGGTACATTTCAATTTTTTTTGTGGAATTTTTTTCTACTTTAGTTATCTCTCTCTGATGTTATTTATTTCCATGTTAATACTCCCTCTCTCCTATCCCCTCCCTAGTCCGTCTCCCTTGAGTGTCTGGTATTGCAATTAAATTTGATATTTTTAAATGTTTATATAAATAGGGAAAGGATATCAGTAACTGTTATAGCTGATTTCAACATCCTAAGTTTTTAAATGGTATGTTGGATTTCTATAAAAAAAAATTAGTTTCTTTGTATGTGCCTTAGAGCTTATAGCTATTGTTTTGACTTTTGGGTAGTTATGATGAACATGAGAAGATTCTCTATGTACTCAAAGATCAAAAAGTGGTCATTTCAAGGTGACATCCGATACATATTCTATATTGCTCCAATAACCATTTTTTTTTACCACCGCAAAAATTTTACAATTGATACATTTGAAAAAATTTAGTGAGCTTTTAATTAGCATGTATCAATGAATGGTTATTGAAACATGATTAATAATTGAAACCTTTTCCCTACCATCTCTTTCTTTTCAAACTAAACCTTCCCTTTTGAAACCTCAAAAAATATTCTTTAAAGATATATTCTACCAAATAAGATGACATAGTAGTAATATGACTTGAATGGTTCGGGCCAATCAATACAGTAGTAAGAAATTTAAGTGGCGCACACCTAAATTTCAATTGGTATAAATTTACCCGTCATAGCAAGATCATTTAATCAGCTGGCCCTTTCGTGTTGTCCTTATAATGACTTTGGAGGTAACCATCTAATCTAATATACTTTTTTGCTATTTCTTTTACAGATTTATGTTCACAATTGTGTTGCACATTCGTCAAAGAGGAGGAGGTATTATCAGATTACTAAATTCATAGAAGAGATCGAAGGAGTTGCAAAAAAATTTCTCATCAGTCATATTTTTTCTTAAAACTTGTATCTAATTTGACATATGACTTGCTAACCCATTTTAAGGTAATTTGACAAAGAAATTTGGACCAAAACATGGGTAGCTAAAAAGTGCACCCAGTTCAATAAAACAAGTTATATTAGATTAAAACACTTCTACAAGTACATTGAAAATATAGATCACTTATTTTTAGATGATAGAAGCTCCTTCTTTCTATGAAAGAAAAATTACAATAGAAAAGAGGCACACCCTCTCTTTTATGTCATTTTATATTTTTATCGGATCAATAAGTACTTTAAATACTCGTTCTTTGACTCCTTTATCATGATGGGCAAAGCCATCTCCAAATACATAGAAACATTGCATTCCTCTACTAGTATTAAAAAATAACTCCTCCCAGTCAAGAAAATTACTATTTGGATTCAAAAATTCCCATGTTAATTCTTTAAGAGATTGGTTAAGGAGTCGGTTGATGTGACTTAGTGCCTCATCTTCTAAAAATTCAGGATGATCCTTCATACAAGAAGAAACTGCTGATGATGTTTGTCCATTGAGTTTATCATCCTTCACACATAAACAATATGTTAATATTGTAAGCATAATAACATTTTCATCACTATCTAATCAACAAATTTAAAGAAAAGGATCAAAACCTGGAAATCGTGAGCATCATCAACTAAGCGTGTACACAACCATATGAGTTCATAGAATCTAGATTGATTATGAAATATCTTTTCAATAGCATTGTCTTCTAAAATAGGGGCTGCTAAGAGGACGGTGTGCAACGATATTGGTCCAATTGCTGCAGTTGTTGCAGCAATCTTTATATACTCATTATAATTTGGAACATATCCACTCTTATTCCATCGTGCTTGTTGTAAACAGCCTTCAATATAATCTGTCCACTAGTACACAATACACAAATTATAAAATCTATTAAAAAATACATTAATATACATCTAATTCTCCTTTGATTTACTTGCTATACTTTTTAAATCGTGTATTCTATCTACAATTAAACAGATTTATTTCATTCAAAATATCATTGTATATTCCCTTAGAAATAGAAATGTGAAATAAAATGAGTCGCCTATGAATAGTGAAAGGGATTGCGCATATATGTTGAACTAATAAAAATAAGTCATTTTTAAATGGTAGAAAATATTATACGTAAATATGTCAAACTAATAAATTGAGTCACATGGGTTTGAATATATATTTCAAACAAATTAAATTATTGATATGGTTAAATTAAATTAATTTTATTTATTATAAATACTATTAAATTGTATAAAATAATATTTAATATGATTATATATTTTTGAATTAAAAAAAAATGGTTAAAAATGGTTTTTTTCAACACATGAAAAGTTTATTGAGTTATATTTGAATAGGAAAGTTTTAAAAAACAATGAGATATTTTTCAGTTATTAATTAATTTCTAGTATAAAAAGAAAAATAATTAAATAAATAAATTCTTACCATTTTTAAAATTATCTATTTAATTTACTCACAATACAATGATTATCACATTCTAATAAATCTAAAATTTAATGCAATGTTAATATATGATTTTTTTATGTTATCAATTTTATGAAAAAAAAACGTGTTCTCAATATGAAGTGTTTAGAAGAAGTAAACTTACTGTTTTTGTGATAAATTGCATCATATCACGTCCTTGCTTCTTAGCAGCATCACTTGCCAATTCATGCACTGTTTTAAAACAAAATTCTACAATTGTCTTGAAATTGTTTGGAATATTTTGTATAATAGAAATATCCCAACCTTGAACAATGGCTTGAGTTATAAGTTCAACTTTCTCAAGGGTTAAGTAGTCATCGAAAAGGTCATCCAACATAGTGACAATGGTTGATGCTTTAGCCACAGCCATTCTACAATTACTAAGTTCCGCCTCATCCACAATGCTAACCCCCAACAAAAGATATTCAATTGTGCGTTGTCTAACTTCAATTGACTTTGAGAGCCCAGAATCTGCCCACCAACTATCATAATAAAGATCAATGTTAATTATTTCTAAAAATTAAACAAGAAAAATAGATTTCAAACATTACAAATTCAAATTTGAAATATAAAATATTATAGAACTCAATTACTTTAAATAATCAAATATAACATATTTGATAGCTCTCACTACTTGTTTAAAGTTATTGGATCTATTATTTTGTCCTGCTTATTGAGATTTGTTTTATTTAGATATATTGAAATAATTATACACAAGGTTTGTACATTTTTATTATATGATTACATCAATATTATACCACATAGCTTAACTATTAGATCTACAACCATAATCATGCATAAAATTTGTTATAAAAAAGTTTAACTAATTAAAGAGTGCATTACTTTAGTTATTTACGTGAAATATGATTATACCTATGAAAATGATAATTTTATTGAATTAAAAGATTAAAGGTTTATGTTTTTTATTAGTTTGAGATGATTTTTTTTATAGCACCCAAACCCTATTATAAAAGTAGAACAGTTTTAACAAAAAGCATAGAAAAAATTATTGAAAAGGAAAACAAAAAGATCAAGCCTAAAAGTACTTCATCTAAAACTATGCATATTTGCACCCAAAGGATTGGCATGCAAAAGAAAGCCCAACTTAGGAACACCCTTCTTCCTCCTCTGTGTGACCATCCATGAAGAGTTGTGATCTAAATCTTTAGACTGAAGACAAGAGGGTTGACAAGGCCCCTTAGAAGGCTTATCTAAGGGAACTACACAATCTTATGAACGACATGGAGTTATCGATTAAAAAATAACCTTCTTACATAATATGCTTTTTTTTAAAATAGAAAGATATAGTGGATTTATACAAAAATTTGCAAATTCTTTAAAACCCTTATCTTTTTAAAAGTTATATTCCCTTTATAATGAGTTAGCTTTAAGATAATTCATACCTATTGTGGTGTTATAAAATAATTCTAATAAAAAAAAATATTTGAGGACCTACATAAAAGAAAACTTATATTCCTTAGATGGGGATATATCTTTAAGTAAACTAAAAACTCCAAGATTTACTGACTTATGTGCCATGTGAGCGGTATATGTGTCCATGGAGAAAAATAATTAGATAAATATTATTTATATTCAATGGATTTCATGATTCTATCTAGCAACGATCAAATAAGAAGATATGTGGAAGAAAAAGTAATTATTAATTTGGGATAAATATAATAATAATCTACGCAAATAAAAAGACATAATTGATGATGCTAAATACATATAAACCAAGATTCATTTTATATGATTTCAACATATGTAATATATTAACAATATAGAAATAGATAATAATAAAAATAAAAATCTTATAAACTTATTTTAGGTAGTAGTAGAATAAATATCCTAAACAAGTTTAAATACTCTACAAATGGTGATTTTTAAATAATCTTTACTAATATTGCATGTCCCACAGTATTGTTTAACCTACAAGTTGGTTTTGAATCCATTCCCTCATTTTTTTTAAAGATAGATTCTAGTACAACATTCAAATCCAAATCACATTCTATTATTTTTCACACAATTTAATCACAACATTTGATTATTTATATTATTGTAATCTTTTGTCCATTCATTTAGGAAATGTAAAGATAAAGTAATTTAAATATTAGTAAATTTATTTGACTATGATAATTACCTAGAGAGTTTCTTCATCTCCATCTTGTATACAGACTGTGATACATTGAAATTCAATTTGGCCAACTCTAAAATTTTCTTGTCCTTCAATCTGATAGAAATAAGATAAATCATGTAGCTAACATAAAGAGATTTAAAATCCATAATAATTCAAATATTGAAAAAAATATTTTGTAAGAATAATTTAGAATACCCACCTCAAATTATCTAATTCATATATTTCTATAAAATTGTGTGCCTCCCATATAGAAAATGTTCGAGAGTATTCATATAAGAGCGCATACTCCACCTATGAAATGAAAATATAAAAAAATTAATCAACATAAAAATTAATAATCAGTATTGCTTCTGGATTTGATTGTGTTCGAATTTTTCGCATCAACGTTGCGGATCACACTCCGTGATCCATCATCAGGATGGTAGAGAGCAAGAGGAGAGAAAAATGATAACTTTCTCTCCTCTTGCTCTCTACCATCCTAATGATGGATCACGGAGTGTGATCCGAAACGTTAGATGTAAAAAATTCGAACACAATCAAATCCAGAAGCAATACTGATTTTTAATATGGATTGTGGAAATCTGATAACTTTAATAAAAATTAATAATTAGATTTACACTTATTCTTTTCTAATCGCTGCCTGAATGACTTCCTTGAGGAGTTTAAAGGATTTGCGTTTAAAAATGAAAGAATTATTACCTCTTTCAGAAAACCTTTCTTATATGTATCTCTAGGATTCTCCAATATTTGCTTAAGATAGGCAGAACTAAGTAGTTTAGCCTCTTCCATAACTGTTTCACCAGGAAATGCCACACTCGATGATCTTAAAAGGCTAAGCATGCTTCTCATCACATCCTCCTCCTCAATTTTATTCTGGTTGTTCTCTTCATTTCGTCCACAGAAAAAGAACTGGCCATTTTTGTCCTTGAAATTCTCCAAGACATCTTCTCACAGTACAGCGCATAAATAAGTAATTAGCCTGATTGTTGGTAGATATTGAAAGAAAAAGTATGCTAGAAGTATAGTGAGTTATTTAGTAAAGGCCAAGATATTCAATAAAGATGTAAAAGCCTGTGATACATATTTTCTCGTTTTGTAGCTGCACATATAGTATAATGATGGAAAAGCATCTTAAAAGGAATATTGAATTATTTGGTACCTGCAGAACTTATCCTTGGTGGAGTCTAAAGTACTCTGAGTCCTAAAGCTGTAGCATTCAAATCCTTTTTGTAACGCTTTCACAGCCTAATCCTATGCTAACATCCATCCCAACTCCTGCATCCATAAAAAACATTCTAGTGGTATATTAATGTCAGATCTGTATCCAATTTCAACATGGACAACATGATCATATTTTTTGGGAAATATATGTCCTTGTTTCCACAAAGCATTCTTTCAAATGATTTGTTGAACAAAATTACAATCAAATTTTAACAGATGTAAATAAAAGAAATTTGACAGACGTCAAGGCATGATAAAGGCACTTTGTTTTGAACAAAATGAATCATTAGAATGGAACCCTTCTGACAAGTTGGATGTATACCGATTTTGCATTTCATGCAGATTTTGCTGCCGTGGAGCAGGCACGTTCGCGGTATTCAGATCTAGAAAACATGCACAATCAGCAAGGAAGGAAAATACAAGAAGAATCTACAAAGGAAAGCTTTTGAAGGGAATAGATGCCCGAAAAATATACAATCAGAAATAATCTTGATGGGAATAGAGATAATATACCCCGTATGGTGTTTCCATAGACTGCACAAAATCATCATCCCACTGATTTACAGATCTGTCTGGTAAAGAAGAACAACTGTCGTCTCCCTTCAAACTCGTCATTGAAAATCTTAATACTTAGGAATGTATACACTCACTCTTGGGCTTACAATGCTATTTATGGTGCCCATTACGTAGGTTGTTCAATGGGAAGACCACGTGAAATTTGTATTGACTAACAGTAATGCTTTACGTGTTTGTAATACTATTTAGGCTGCCGAATGGGAAAAATCACGTGAAACTTGTATTGACTTATATTGCTGTAAACAGCTTAGGTGATCGAAACAGTCGCCGTTAGGTCTCCTAGAGATCCAGACGCCCTGCAAATGCAACTGTCAGAAACAGCGTGTGTGTTTGTCATATATTGAAAAAAAGCAATTCTCGGCCCGTTGAAACTTTCCTCGCCTCGCTGAAAATAATTGCAACTCGCACCCAATGTTTTCCTTTAAAGACTGCAAAAGTCTTGTCCCTAAGATATTAATATATTATATTTTATTATATATATTATGATTATTTTATTATAAATATATATATTATTATTAGATATGAGAAAAAAGTGGTCACTTAAGATTTTTTTGTCTCTCGTCTTTTTACACTTATCCTATAAAATAATGTAGAAGATCTAAATTACATATTAACTTTAAAATTATTCTATCTTATTGAATTTAGACACTCAAATATATTTCTAATCAACCTTTACAAACCATACTTTTGGCCATGTCATTTATCATGGCCTCCTACTTATTAATAATGAAAGAATTTAAAACCATTCTTCAATGGACAAATAACTATTATTAATATAAAGTTAACAAATATGACCTTAGGGGGTAATAATGGTGTAGAGAAAGGGGAGTGGTAGAGGAAGTAGGCACGAATGTGAGAGTGGAAGCGGGTGCAAGAAAGGGGTTTATTACCCTGATCAAAGCCAGAGTAAGAATGAAGACGAGGAAGGGGATGATGGAGATGAGGATGGAGATGCGACAAGTTTTTTCAACTCTTTTTCAGGACAATGAGGATTTCCCAATCATGGCGTTGTGGCAGGAAGCATAGCAAAATGCCCTTTAGATGCATGTTTTGTCTTATTCTAACCATCATGAGGAATTCCTCATGCACATGTGATACGATGTGCAAATGAAGGTTTCTTAGGTGTATTAGTCCTCATACTGACCTATTCTTGCTAGTTATGGGTCATGTGGTTTAGTGCTTTCTCTTAAGAGGGGTTTTCTGCTTCCCCCTCCCAAAAATCCTATGGTGTTGGGTGAGAATGCTTTTCCTCTTACCCTTGTTATTTATATGACCCCTATTGTTACTCTTGTTAGCACTTCTAGGGTTTTGGAGGATCTCACTTAGAATGATGTAAGCCCACAAAAAGTTACAAGGGAACAATCAATGATCCCCAACCTGTTGTTTGTGTTATTGGTTTGAGTGCAAAAGGTTTCGAGTCCTCTCTTAGTTCAAAGGATGGCCTAGGAATGGGTTCCCTTCCCACCTGTTGACCCTAATTTCTCTCTCTATCGCTCAGGGTATTTTCAAAGGTGTCCCTTGTGTGCCTTCTCACCAAAGTGTGTTGCAAGGGTGCAATGTTGGGGATGTCATCCCTTTTGTGGATCCTCAAGTTCCTATTTTAGCTCAATTCTTGTAGGAGAGAGCTTTTGCTCACTTACAATATTCCCTTATTGGGAGGCTCCTTGGTTATAAATGAAGAATCAATATTATTAACAAATGGACATTTGAATGTTGGCTTTCTCCTATACAAGTGGCATCTTTCATGAACAAATTCCTCTTATTATCCTTCCATTCCATTGAGGGATGTACTAGAATTCTCTAGGGAAGCCCCTATTGTTTTGGTAAGAAATTTCTCCATTTAAAAAGATGGTCTACTAATATTGATGCTTCCAAGGTTAGGAAGGAAATAGTTCTTATTTTGGTTCATCTCACTTAGATGTCCCTTTGGAATTATGGGATGAAAAGTATCCATTTATGGTATTTTTTGTTGATTGGTTAGCTTATCACCATTGATGATGTCATAAAAATCTAGAACTAGGTTTCTTTTTCTAAATTTGATCTCTATGGCAGAACTCATTTGAATTGTTGCCAAATAGTGTTAAGTTATTGCTCCATGCTTCTTTGTTTTGGGAGGTATATTTTTCAATATGAAAATTATTGGATGTACCAATTCCACCATGTTGGAGCTTCTCCCCTTTCTATGCAAAGATCTTTATGTTTATGTACATTCCAATGAGGTCAATACTTGTACTATGGAGTGTCCTCAACCTCATTATAATAGGATGGTGTTGAAAACTAATGTGATAGATCACACTGATCATGTTTCAAGTTCCTCACGTATAGAAAAAGTTGTGTTCATGGGCCCCGCTTTCGAAATGGTTTTCTTCAAAGTTAGTGGATAGGAAGGTATTGGAAACCATGGATAATAAGCACATCGATGTGTACAAAGGATACCCATGCAGTGTTGAAAGGAAACTTGATTTTGTTCCTATGATTCCTTTCGATTAGTTTTTCTCTTTCAAAATGGGAAGGAAATTCAATTCTCTCATCATGTTCACTCTTATGATGGGCCTTTAAGTGAGGATTTGGCTTCAAACCGCCTTAATTTTCTTTACTTTATTGTTGGTTTTTTGTTTGTTCCAAAACCAGCTTTTGATTCCCTGCTCCAATCGAAAGAAATTTCTATTCTTTGTTGTATTTTTGTCTCTCTTCTTATGACACAAGTTTTATTCACCCTTTTGGTTCTATTGTAATTGGGTTTGGGCCCTTCCAATGTATTCCAATTCATAGCTCTGAGAAAAAATATTTACCTCAATCAAAATAAATGTGACCTTAGGGGATTGTCAAATTTGCTAAAATGCCTAGAAAGTAGTGAAGATAGTGTGCAAATAAAATAGAAAGACATTTTATATTATTTTTTTTAAAATGAAAGTATAATATTATATTATATCATGTATTTTTTTCGCCAAGATCTTTTAAATACACTATTATATCAAACTCTTACAAAAATACAAAAAGAAGGGGACAATTTTGATTTTAACTTAGACTTATAGAAGTATCACTTAAACCAATGGTCTCGCTCCTAATCCTTTTGAAAACTAACCTCAACTATAACCTTAGCATTATTAATGTTGGTCTCATACATGGCACCCTTAGTCACCCTAATGAAGTTATCAGTCCCCTTATTTCCAATATATCAAAAATTTATCAATCTAATGACTAAATAAAATTGGATCAACCTTATCACTTAGGAAAAGGTGATCAATAAATAAGGAGACAAGAACTTTTAATT
>VDFB02121302.1:0-21783 GCA_007258455.2 Sequoia sempervirens
TACCCCCTCAAGAAATTGGGCAAAATTTTTACTTTTGGGTTGATTTCTCAATAAAGGTTAAAAGTTGCCCCAAGGGTATAGAAAGGCCCCAAGATGCAAGAATTATGCCAAAAAATAAAAAATGATGCAAAATTAGGTTTAGATTGGAAAATTTGGTGAAAAATGATAATAAACCCTATCTTCAAGGTTAAATTAGGGAAAAAAAACCCTAATTTTCTAGCTTAAATAAGCTAAGAAGGGTCACTTTCAATTCATTTGTGCATTCACACTTAAGAGATTCTTGCTATTTTGAGCTTTGACCCTCACATGAAATGGTGCACCAAGAGCTTCTCAAGCACATCTCTGACCGTGTTCGAGAGTCCCAGTGGATTCAAGGCATAGGACCGTCGTTATGTAACTCCAAACTTGATTTGAAATTTGAATTTTTGATGTATTTATTATGCTTTGAAGTTTAATCTTTGGCAATGTCACTATATAGTGATGCCCAAATTAAAATTGGTGATGCATATTATATGGCAACACTATTTGCAATTTAAAATTAGGGTTTCTAATTTTAAATGGAAATGTGTTCTTGTATGGCGATGCACTTGCCAATTTAGAAATTAGGGTTAGGGTTTTCCAAAGGTTAAATTGCGACACTAGTTTATTTGGCAACACATTTTTTGATTTTTAATTTTAAATGCCTTGAGAATTGCAATTTTAATATAGTGACACTATTGTGATTTTTGAGTTGTAAATTTCAAATTGAGTAAAGTTTCAATGATTTCCTGATGTTGTGCACTTCACGGATGTAGGAGGTATTTCCATCACTAATGTCATGGGAGCACAAGCCCACTGTTTTCGAGAGACTAGATGATTTATCAAAGTTGCGCCAGGAGCACCTAGGAGAGATCGGCCTCTGGTATGTTGCATATGTGCCTATGATTCAAACACACTTAGTGATGATGACTACTATGTGAAAGAGATGGCGTAGTGAGACCTTGTCTTTTCACCTTCGAACAGGTGAGGCGATGGTGACTCTATAGGATGTTTGGTAGATCCTTCGCTTGTTGATTCATGGAGATCTTGTTATTTATGACACCGATGTCAGATTTGATGTCTTCCTTGAGGTTATGAAGATGGATAATATTGCTTTGGTTACATCATAGATCGACCTCGAGTCATATAGAGGTCATGTGTCAAACTTCAAATTGATCATTGTATCCATCATTTTAGGTTTAGTGGCTCCTGATAGACATAGTAGAGGATTCAACCTAGGATGGGGCTTGGTGTGGAATCTAATACTATACAGGAGGAAAAAAAATTGTGTGGGGGTTCATGATGCTAGCCTCCCGATATCATGATTTGCATGATTTTTTCTACTGTGATGGGAGACCGATTGGTGCAGGGGTGAATCTGCTACATATTTTGGTATGAGAGGATATTGTCATGATCTGGCCTATTGTTCAGATGGAAGACATGGAGCTAGATGGTCTTGTCATTTAGAGATACATAGGTGTCATACCATAAGGCACACTAGACAGATTGAGCTCCCATATTGGCAATGGGTGATTGATGACATGACAGTTTTCTGTTGGTGCCCATGGCTACAGATGCCACCATGGTTTGATGATATTCAATAGTTATATTTTTCCAAGTAGAGCCGACACATGTAGGGTTAAGAGCACCATATTATTGAAAGATATCTACTAGATAGGGTAGCCCGACAATTCAACGAGGTCTGGGATAGACCTGATGATGCATAAAGGGACATTTTTGCGAGATCAACATGAGAGGCTCCCTCATGGGGATCGACTATCCCAGCTCCCAAGAAAATAAAAATATTTAGATAGTTGATGGCTTAGCCTTGGGCATACGATCAAGGATAGACTGTAGCTGAGACTGCACCTGCATATGATGCTTGGTTTGTCCCTCCATGACAATTGATATATCTAGCTATTGTTCCTCCCAAAGGGAGACCTAGGGGCATAGGAGAAGGGAGAGGCAAAGGATAGGATAGCCAAGATGGCCAGGATGGTCAGGTTCTGGAGGGTATGTGCAGGATCATGATGAGCCAAAAGTGGCAATATGTAAGTGATATGATGGCCCATGTGGTCATTTACCTTTAACCCCAAATTGATGAAATGAAAAGGGTTTGCAAGGGAGATTCTCATCTTCTCCACCAATATAAATTATTTTTTATTTAAATTTAATAAATAATTATTATTCATTTTTATTTGAATTATGACTAAAGTCTTCGATTGATAGGCTGATTGAAAACATCTACAGCTTCAAACTATATCACATTTTTGAATTTGAAACATGTGCTCCATTCATGCTTTGTATACTATAGGATTAAAAAGAAAAAATGAATTTCACAGTTTTTGACCCGTTATGTGGTTTACATACTAGTTTTTATATTTTTAAAATTTGTAATAAAAAAATCATAATTAATTATTTACTTGGAAAAAATTACAAAAAATATGCACTATCTCGGACATGAACTTTCACTTACATCTAAAATATTATAAAATGTTATCATTTTATTGTGTTAGGGTGTAATGGAAGACACCTACTTTTTATTTTTCCCTAAAATTTAAGTACTACTGCATTGAAATTTCAAATTTTCACCAAATAGATTTAAAAAAAATAAACATAGTAGTTTCTTAGAAACTACACTCAATTTGCTATGCATTCTATTCTTAAATATTTTGAAATATAGATAACTTATTCAAATTTTACATCAAGTTGCCTAAACTGAAGCTTTCTAATTTTTTTTCCACTTATGCCTATTTTTTCCATGATGATCCCGGCATAGCCTTGAGACCCCACCAATTGCACAACAACAACCTCCAGTTTTAGTATAGCTCTCAACCAGACCACTCCACCACCACCGATTCTTGGGATGATATAGTAGCTATAGTAGCAGGTGCAGACATTGACTAGTGAGCAAGATCAGGCCTACCAATAGGTTTTGGTTATTACTACTGAGTTAGACCATACTTGTCAGCAGGTGGTTGTGGTCATAGCTGAGAGAGATTAGCTATTACAGTGAGTACAGGTTGTGACAAGAGAGAGAGAGAGAGACCAAGAGGTTTCTTGGTGCCAGTAGATTGAGGTGATGATGGTGACCACTCATGGTTGGATAGTTTCAATGCATTTGTATAGAGAGGCAATTATAGAGGCTACATATTATAGGAAACATTATCATTGTGATGTGCCGGTGGCATTGAGAAAACCATAATTTTCACAGTGTAGTGATGCACAACCATGAGTAGAGGATCAACCTAAGAGACAGGCTAGAGAGGGTAGTAACCATTAGGGCTAGCTATTATGTATACACTTTTTGATTTTCCCCCCATTATTTATCACAAATATACATTCATGGGCTCGTTTTTGATATCCTTGTGGATATTGTACTTATTATTGATATACATACATTGATCCAAAATTTGTACCATGACATTCATTTTTTGATATATATATGATACGAAGACGGATGATTCATGCTATGATGTGTTCATTTTATTTCATGTATGGATGGATTTTATTTATGCCTATGTTACATGCGATGATCATGATATGGATAGATGTAATGTTATGTTCTTTTTCATTATCTTTTCACAATATGATATGGATGGATGATTATGATATGCACATGTTATAGATGAAAATTATGTGGATGTATTTCTTTTTGTATATTTTCTATATATTTTATGATGACGATGTATGCATATGGATGTATGGATTCAAACTCCTATGATATGTAATGATTTGAGATGACTAAAATAACAAATATCTATTATTCATCACAACTCAAATGATTATGTAGAATGTATGATGTGATATGCAATGATTATGCTAATGGAATTTTTATGATTATGCCATGATTACGAGATGCATGTATGTTGATGGTTTGTGGATGCAGGGTGGATGCACTAATGATGTTTTTGTTGATTGTCATAATACCAGGTTAGCACAAAGAGAGGATAGAAGAATAAAGAATGAATGACCATTGATTATGATGACTGCTTCAAAAGATCCAACAAGTCCTTGATCCATCGAGACTTTATTAGGGATGGTGACTAGACAATGCAAAATTTATGATAAGTTGCTCACACTTCGAGATTGGGATTTTCTATCATTCCTTATTGTTTGATATAACACATAGACACAACATATCAAGGTATTGATAACCAGGACGACATTGTATCTATTGTAATGGAATTTGACTTGACAAATAGATAGGATAGTTCCTGTTCACACATTGAAATACAAAAAAATCATTGGAATGCAAGTTAGAAGCTTAGAACATATTGGAACAAAGCATATGCAATAGTCAACAACATACCCTAAATGACCTTCCTACACACAACAAAGCAAGTATGCACCAAGATTATTTTACAAGGGTATACACAAGCACAACAAAAGAAATATAATGATCGATGGACCATTCCTTTCTCTATGAATCATTTTAGATAGACATGTTAGATGTTGTGGATATGGCTGTTGATATGTGGTTTTCATTGATGTCAACACTATTAGCATTTGGTTTATCAAAGGTTGTATATGTCGAGGATACTGAGAAATTTGTAAAAGGAAGTGTTCTAGGTTCCTAGTGGAATTGTGTAGGTCTTGAAGGTTTTTTGTTCTATACATTGAAGACTAGCTTGTGTGGATTAAAGGGTTTATTTCTAAATGTTTCTAGATCATATACCAAAATTTTTACAGGTCCACATAAAGTTTTGATTGTGTTGTGGCTTGAAAGTGTTTTTGTGGTCTCTGTCAGTGTTCCTAAATGAAGATTGTATGATTCTGGTAATCTCAATTTTTACAAATGCTTCTCTATTGTTTTTTGGTGTTCTTGGGTGTCTCTAGATCATTCTCTATCTTTTTGGTACGTCCACATTACTTGGTGAGCTTGTGGTTAAAGATATTTTCTTGCAAATGCTCATTTTCTCATGTTCTTGCCTGACATGTTGATGGTAGCATGTTGTGTATCTTTGTGGCAAAATTAATTAAATTATTTTTGTGTTGGAGATATTATTTTTGGTCCCCACTATGTTGTGGCTAACCTTGGTGGTTTTTCATTAGAAATTTATTTGTCAATTTGGGACGACATTGAAAATATGTTTTATTTTTCTGGCTAAGATGTAATGAAATCCCATGAAGCAGATATATAAGAACGGTTGGTTGAGTGAAGTTAGTGTGCATAAGTGTGAACGTATGCCAAAGAAAGTGTAAGTGTGTGAATAGTGTTTCTATCATTCGATTATAGAGAAAAGAGTGAAGAAGATTGAAGGAAGCGTGAAGAAGGTTTTTTGAGCTTAATTGGAACTATAATCAGGCTTGTGTAGAAGTTATTCTTTTGGTTCATACGATGTGGATCTAATCCATATTTTTGTATTGTTAGACAATGAGTTCTCCTTTGTATTTGAGCAGTGAGCTCTAGGTAGTGTGCCTGGATGCATGTGCATTCCTCTTATTATTTCTCTTTATAATTTTAATAGAGTATAATCTTGTGGACTAACATCCACCGTGGTTTTTCCCCTAACAGGGTTTCCACATAAAAAATCTTGGTGTTATTTGTCTCTCTGATGTGTTAATTGCTTGTGGTTGTTTGGTTATTCATCATATCTGTGATTAAAGTTAAGTCAGAAAATTTGAATTTTTTGTCACAACTGATTCACCCCCCCTCTCAGTTGTGTGTCCTTATTTTTCTAACAATTGGTATTAGAGCAGGTTCCTTTGAAGAAGTCTAAAAGCTTGAGGTGATCTAAGATGGCAACAACATTCAAGAAGGATAGTCTGAGATTTGATGGTACCAACTAATCAATGTGGAAAGTGTTGGCATATGGCTTTGATGATGTCGACTTTGGCTACTTGTGTTGTCATTGATGGAAACTTGATTCTATAGTTTGATCCACAGTATCAGTTGCACTTATACTAGTAGAGAATCTATGTCTTTGTATTCTATCAGTAGAGAAAGTAAAGAACGGGACATCTGGTTGGTATGTTGATCCGACTACTTCACTGAATCACTATTTTGAAGTGTGTATCTTCGAGGAAGTTTTCTTAGCTTGTACGCTATTCTACTAAAGAATTTTTGTGGTGTTGTATTAATCATAGCTCGAGTTAAGATGTTCAGTGGCATGTTTTATGATTTGTTTTTCATTGTGGCCAACATGCTTGATGTGGTGGATTGCAGATGTATGTGGAATAATTTTTTTTTATCTTTTATGTTTAGAACCATGGTGTGGGTCCCTTCTATAAGTCTAGCCAACTTATGAAGGTATGCTTCATTTCTAATTAAATATTTAAGGCTGACATGGCTTATATATTCAAATAATACTATATTTTGTTGAAAGGTCGACATGTATTGAATTTTTGGGTTAGCGGATATATAACGAAGATCGGAAATTCACTTTGTGTATGCATGGTATGCGTAATTTCAAGAGGAGATATATGTGTGTGCGAAAAAGAGTAGATCGGTTGATTGATTGAATATCAGTTGTACTACTGAAGGGTTTTTAGTAGGAGAACATTGAAGCAGAGCAAAACATATTTGAGTAGAAGGTCCAAAGTCAGATTGTGCACTTCAATGGAACCGAGTCTAGGAATTTGTAGATGCTATATTCTCAGTTCAAATTTTTTTGTAATCTATATTATAATTGTATGGCAATGCGCCTCTTTCTTTGAGTAGTGAGCTCTAGGAAATGTGCTTGGATGCAAGTGCATTCCCCTCTTTTATTTTACTTTTAATAGAGTAAACTTTGTGGATTAATCTCCACCGTGGTTTTTCCCCTAACAGGGTTTCCAGGTAAAAATATCTGGTGTTATGGTTATTATTGATGTGACTGCATGTTTTCATTTGTTATGTGTTGCTAATGTAATATAAAGCTCTATTATTGTTGTTGATGGTTTTTTAGATCTGATTTGTAAGTCAAAATCATTGAACACTGATTCACCCCTCCTCTTAGTGTTCCTTACATCCAACAGAAAGTTAGAATGCAATGTCACTTAAAGTGTATTGCTGAAGCTTTCTGGAAGATTACAAGAGATCCATATACTATTCCTCAAAATGGTCCCTCCAATGTTGATGAGATCAAAGATGCTGAAAAATAATGTTAGGGCTATTGAAGCTTTGGTGAGTGCTCTAATAGATTCGAAGATGGCTAATGCATTAGGTCTAGATATAGCTCATGAGATTTGGATGAAACTAGGAACTTTTTATGAAGGAGATGCATAGGTGAAGATGGCTAGGCTACAGAGCTTGAAAGGAAAGTATGAGAATTTGAAGATGGGCGAAGATGAAAATATCACTTCTTTTATGCAGAGAGTAAATGAAATTGCAATGGGTATTAAAGGTGTCAGTGGTTCTATGGATGAGGATGAACTTGTGGCTAAAGTACTCAGATCCTTGCCTCCCTCCTACAAGATGAAGTTTCATGCTATTGAAGAGTTCAGATCAGTAAACAAGATAACAAGAGACACATTGATCAAAAAGCTTGCTGCTTTTGAAATAAGTGAATTTGGTGAATCTACACCAAAGAATAAGTTTTCATTCAAGGCCACTATATCTAGAAGTAATAGGCAAAGATATAGTCTAGGAGAGAGTTCCAAAAAGATATCCAAGTATGATGAAGAATTGAAACAAATTGAAGATAAAGAAAGAGAGGTAGAAGAACTAGTTAGAAGGACTGATTGCCAAGCAAGAAGGAAGAGGAAAAGGTAAGTATGAAGATGTATTTCCTATTAAATGTTTTTCATGTAGTAAAATAGGTCATTTTGCATCAAGATGTCCTAAAGGAGTTCCTAGATCTAAGCCTAAAAAGTCTAGATTCCAAAAGAGATGCTACTTTTCTAAAGGAGTGACTGATGATGAGTCTGATAAAGATAATGGAAAGGAAGATGAATGGGATTTCATTGCTACCATTGAAGATAGTCCTATGGCTACCGAATCTACCATAGATGAAAAAGCTCCTACAGCCCAAGTTGAAGAAAAGGATGAGTGGGTGATTGATAGTAGTTATGATTCGGATGAAGACATGGTAGTTATGATTCAATGAAGACATCACAACCCAAGGGAAGAATACTCAAACAAAAAATGTACTTTAGATTATTCCATACGTTCTAATGAAGCAACCTCAATCTATTCTGGTAAATCAAGTTAGTTAGGAGACACAGACAAATGCAAGTGTAGAAGAAAGGTCAAAAGAGTCAAAAGTTCAAGAATGTCCCAAAACTCTAAGGTATGTAAGGTTGAATCATTTTGAAAATAAAATTATAGGATATAAGACTAAAGCAGTGCAAACTAGAAGAAAAATTATAGAAGAATATTGTCTGATATCCAAGATTGAGCCTAAAAGTGTCACTGAATTCTATCAAGACGAAAACTGGTTGGAAGCTATGAAGGAAGAGCTAACAAAGATTGAAAAGAATGACACATGGTTACTGGTTCTGAGGCCTAAAGACAAAAATGTGATTGGTACTAAATGGGTGTTTAGAAACAAGTTGAATGAAGAAGGTGAAGTGGTACAGAATAAAGCAAGACTAGTATGTAAAGGGTATTCTCAAATGGAAGGTATTGATTTTGAAGAAACCTTTGCTCATGTTGCTAGGATTGAAGCTGTTAGACTATTTCTTGCTTATGCCGCACACAAGAACTATAAGGTCTATCAAATGGATGTAAAGTCTACATTTTTGAATGGAGAACTAGAAGAAGTGTACATTGAAGAACTAGATGGATTCCAACTAACAAACAAAGAAGATATGGTTTGCAGATAGAAGAAAGCTCTATATGGACTTAAGTAAGCCCCAAGAGCCTGGTATGCTAGATTGGACAAATACCTACTGAAGCCTGGATTCACTAAAGGTACTATTGACAACAACTTATACTTCAAAGCGGATCATGATAAAGAGTTAATTATAGAAGTCTTTTTTGATGATATCATTTTTGGAGGAGATGACAATCTATGTATAAAGTTTGCTGATGAGATGAAGAACGAATTTGAATGAGTATGATTGGAGAAATGAAGTTCTTTCTAGGATTGCAAGTTACTCAGTTGGACAAGTGGATTTTCATATCTCAGTCCAAATATGTGAAAGAACTGCTGAAGAAGTTCAGAATGGATAATCCAAACCTGTTGGTACTCCCATGGTGACCAAATGTAAGTTGACACAAAATGATGATTCTCCTAAGGAAAATCAAACCAGATATAGGTCAATGATTGGTGGATTTCTTTACTTGACTTAGACTAGACCAGACATTATGAATGTTGTAAGTATGGTTGCTAGATTTCAAGTGGATCCAAAAGAATCACATGCAATTGTGGTGAAGAGAAGTTTCACGTATCTAAAAGGAACAATTGGCTTCAGACTTTGGTATCCAAAGGATGATGATCTCACTTTGTGTCCATATATTGATGTGGATTGGGCTGGTGATGTAGATGAAAGAAAAATTACTAGTGGTGGTGCTTTCTTCCTAGGGAAGAAATTGGTGTCTTGGTTGAGCAAAAAGAAAAAAATCAATTTCTCTATCTACTACTGAAGCAAAATACATTGATGTTGCTAATAATTGTACTCAAGTGATATGGATGAAATAGATGCTAAGAGATATCAGGGTGGTATATGAAGAACCTATTTCCATATACTATGACAACTCAAGTGCAATAAATATCTCAAGGAATTTGGTGTTGCATTCCAAGAATAAACATATATCAATCAAGTTTCATTTCTTAAGGGAGAAAGTGAATGAGAAAGAAGTCAAATTGGAGTATGTGCCTACCAAAGAACAAATTGCAAATATATTTATACCAAAGAACAGATTGCAAATATATTTACTAAGCCTTTTCCAAAGGATTCTTTTGAGTATCTCAGAGGAATGCTAGGGGTAATCACCCCTCCTAATAAGAACTAAAAGATGTATTTTCTTGCATCAATCGATGAATTTCATTGCTATATTCTAATCCGAATTGATGTTTACGTGGTTACTACTCAGGGGGAGTAGTCAGATGTGCAGATATGTGGTTCATAGCATGTATTTGGAAAGGTAATTGTTACCTTTTCCATTTATGTCAAAGGGGGAGAAGTGTTATGTGAAAAATATTTTCAAGAGGAGAAGTGCAGGAGAAGTAAGTGTGTTGGATTGATGGTATTTTTCATATCATGTGTTGCCATCAATGCCAAAGGGGGATATTGTTGGATGCTCTGGATATGGACATTGATATGTGGTTGTCATTGACGTCAACAATATTAGCATTTGGTTTATCAAAGGTTGTATATGTCAAGGATATTGAGAAAATTGTAAAAGGAAGTGTTCTAGGTTCCTAGTGGAACTATGCAGGTCATGAAGGTGTTTTGTTCTATATGTTGAAGACTAGCTTGTGTGGATTAAAGGGTTTATTGTTAAATGTTTCTTGATCATCTACCAGAAGTTCCAGAGGTCTGCGTAAAGTTTTGATTGTGTTGTGGCTTGACAGTGTTTCTGTGGTCTTTGTCAGTGTTACTGAAAGAAGATTGTATGATTCTAGAAATCTCAGTTGTTGTGGATTCTTCTCTGTTGTTTCTTGGTGTTATTGGATGTCTCTAGATCATTCTCTATCTTTGTGGTACATCCACATTACTTGGTGAGCTCATGGTTAAAGATCTTTTCTTGCACATGCTCGGTTTTTCATGTTTTTGGCCGACATGTTGATGGTAGCGTGTTGTGGATCTTTGTGGCGAAATTAATTAAAGTATTTTTTTTTTGGAGATATTATTTTTGGTCCCCCCTATGTTGTGGCCAACCTTGGTGGTTTTGCATTAGAAATTTATTTGTCAATTTGGGCCGACATTGAAAATATGTTTTATTTTTCTAGTCAACTAAGATGTGATGAAATCCCATGAAGCGGATATACAAGAGTGGTTGGTTGAGTGAATTTAGTGTGTACATAAGTGTGAATGTATGCCAAATAAAGTGTAAGCATGAAAATAGCATTTCTATCATTCGATTACCGAGCAGAGAGTGAAGAAGACTGAAGGAAGTGTGAAGAAGGTTTTCTAAGCTTAATTGGAACTATAATCAGGCTTGTGTAGAAGCTATTTTTTCAGTTCATACTCTGTAGATCTAATCCATATTTCTATATTGTTGGACAATGATTCCTCCTTTGTATTTGAGCAGTGAGCTATAGGTAGTGTGCTTGAATGCATGTGCATTCCCCTTATTATTTCTCTTTATAATTTTGATAAAGTATAATCTTGTGGACTAACATCCATTGTGGTTTTTCCCCTAATAGGGTTTCCACATAAAAAATCTATGTTAATTTCTTGTGGTTGTTTTCTTATTCATTAGATTTGAGATTAAAGTTAAGTAAGAAAAGTTGAAGTTTTTGTCACAACTGATTCACCCTCCCTCTTAGTTGTGTGTCCTTATTTTTCCAACAAGACATCATCGAGAGGTCCTCGGAATGGGTCATTAGGATAAATCATAAGAAAAGATCAATGACAAACAGTCAACGTTATCTATAGCTCTTGCCTAGTTTAAGTTTAGCTAAGTGATATCTAATACTGATGTCCATCGTAGGAAGGATACATCCTAGGACATGTTGATCAGAGGGTTTTTTGATGTTGAGACGACGATACTAAGATTAGTCATTGCTATAAAATTCACTGACACATTTACCTATGATCTAGACTTTAGATTTTGAATTTTAGGTTTGCACTTTATGACTTGATATTCTTGTTGTCTATTTGTTTCACCAAAGGTTGAAGGTGATGATTAATTTATTATGGGTGAAATTTTATTGCTGGTGTAAGCGAGATGGGATGGATGGGTTTTGGATTTTTTAGAATGTTTTAATGTTTTTGGTCTTTTTGAAAGTTTATGTGGATGTTTATGTTTTCAATTTTCTAAGGCTGTTTAGAGTTTTCTTGAAATATTTGAGTCTTTTTTAGGTCTTTTAAATTTTCTAATATTTTTGGATTTTCCATTTTCTAAATGTTTTTGTGTTTTCTGAATATTTGAATGTGTATATTTTTTCAAATATTTGAATGTTTAGGAGTTTTTTGAGAATTTATGAGTTTCAACCAAGAACCTAACCTAAGAGACCTATACTAGGGGCCTCAGGGGCTAATCAAAGATAAGCATTGTCTACGTTATACATGTAGAGACCACGTAGTTTGATTGACCCGACTTATTTACAAGATGAAAATAAGAACAGATGAAAGATGCAAGTTTATTATGACGAACTCCTAAAGGACTGACCTAGGGTGTCTTGGGGGCACATCAATGATGGCCTTGCCTACATTCAAGCTCAAAGACTCGTAGTTCAACAAGAGGACTCTATTTTTTGGATTTTCGATGTTTGATCTTTTTAGGGTTTTTGATGTTTTTTGGATTTTTTGGATTTTTCCTTTACAATTTTATAAATGTTTTTGGATTTTAGCTATACAGGGTTTTGAAAATGTTTTTGGATTTTCTAGATAAGATTTTATGAATGTTTTTGTATTTTTTGATAAGATATGACCTCAAGATATACAAGAATCAGATTGTGATCCATAATGAAATGCCCCCAGTGTGACATGTTAGACTACTTCGATAAAGGCATGATAGAATGACCTTTGGAACATGCCAAGTAGTGCTAAAGGGTTCATGATACCTTACAGTTTCAAGCCATGATAAGGGTGTAAATGATGGATAAATGGTGATGCAAAGAATGATAGGATGAAAGAGCCAAAATAATAGATGGAGGTGCTTTATTTATGCAAGGCGCCTGTTTCCCAGGTTTTCACCAAGGTACTTGCCCAAAGCACCCCCATAGTGGTTTTCACTAGAGGACAATTATTTTTTCCTTACTTTTTTCAATCCTTTTTTTTTTTGACTTTTGATCATTCTTTTTATTTTTTTGTATTATTTGATTTATACCCTTCAAGAATAGGCATAAATTTTTTTGAGATGCAATCTATTAGTTGGCTCCTACAAGGGTTCACCTTTAGGGGTTGATAGTTGATATGCTCCTAATTCGTAGCTTGCTGTGATGACAAAGGGACCCAACCAATTCGACTCAAACTTTCCTTTGTTGTCTTGATCTAGAAAGTTCTTTTGATTATGCTTCAAGACAAGATCTCTTACCTCCAGGGAATGATTGAAATTTGATCTCTTGTTATAGCTCTGTTTCAGTTGATTTTGATATACCTGCAAATGATTGAGGGCGTCATGATGACGTTCATCTAGGAATTCTAGCTCATTCAGTTGAGACAATTTGTATTCTTCCTCAGTTATCAAGTTTTGCAGTGATACTCACAATGAAGGAAGCTCAACCTCAATGGGCAAGATGACTTCCGATCCATAGACTAGGGAGAAAGGGGTTGCACCTATATGTGTGTAGATACTGGTTCAATTTGCCTAGAGAGTGAGATTTAGTTGCAGATGCCAGTCACAACCAACTTCATTCACTATTTTCTTTAGGATTTTTAGGATAGCTTTGTTCATAGCCTCAGCTTGACCATTTCCTTGGGGAGAGTAGGGGGTAGAGAATCGGTGTTGGATATTGAATTTTTGGTACAACTCTTTCACATCCTTTTTTTTAAAAGGGGTTCCATTATCTAAGATGAGGGTTTGTGGAACACCATAATGACAAATTAGGTAATTCAGGATAAACTTGGTAATTTGTTTCCTTATTATATAGGTCATAGGAAAGGCTTCAACCCACTTAGTAAAGTACTTAGTGGCAGTTATGATATAATTGTGGCCATTGGATGAGGTTGGAGTGATTTTTCCTATGAGGTCAAGTCCCCACTATGAAAAAGGCCATGGTGTAATTATCGGTTGCAATTCTTTAGCTGGAGCATGAATTAGATCCCCATGCTATTGACACTGAAAGCATTTTTGCACATACTAATGAGCTTCTCTTTCCATAGTTGGCCAATAGTACCTCATCCTCAACAATTTCCTAGCTCATGTCATACCACTAGAATGGGACCCACATATGCCATCATGTACTTTTGTTAAAGAAGTTAAGGCTTCATCTTGGTTAAGACATCTTAGTAATGTCCCTTTGATGCTTTGTCGGTAAAGGGTATCACCTAGGATCAAAAATTGTGATGCCTTTTTAACAAAGGTCCTTTTAAGGTTTGAGGTGATATTTGATGGAAGGGGTCCTTTGTTAAGGTAAGTAAAGATGTCATGGTACCATAGGGATCTAGGACTAACAATGACACACGTGAATTCAAATTCAAGGATTTCAAAACTTGGTACGACAAGATATTCTACCAAGAATTCACATTTGAGGATGTTGTTTGGCATGTCTAGTAGTGATCCGATTATTTCTATGGCTTCTACTACTCTATTTTTCATGCGAAGAATATGCTCAAAAGTTATGTCTATAAAAGGGTCTTTGAGATTCTCCACCATCTTCTTGTAAGGAGTGAGGTTGTCATCTTTAGTTTGATAGTTGTCATTCACTTGGTTGATAACCAGTTGTGAGTCTCCATAGACTTTCATCTCTTGAATCTTCCACTGAACTGCTATCCTTAGACCTGTGATCAAGGATCCGTACTCAACAATGTTGTTGGTACAGGGAAATGATAGCCTATAGGATTTTGGGATGCAATCACCTTGGGGGGTGATGAAAAGAATGTCTGCTTCTAATTTGTGTTGGGTGAATGATCCATAAAAGTACATCTTCCATTGAGATATGAGGTTGACAAGGAATATTGATTCATAAGGAAACTCATAAATCAATGGGTTCTCAGCATAAGTGGGTGCTTCTGCTAGTTGGTCTATGATAACTTGTCCTTTTATTACATTACGCTCCACATAATCTATGCCAAATTATATTAAGATCATCATCCATTTAGCCATTCATCCTGTGAGGGTTGCTTTGGATAATAGTTATTTTAATGGATCAATCTTTGAAATGAGCTTGATTTGATGTGATAACATGTAGTGCCTGAACTTTTGTGAAGCAAAAACTATTGCTAGGCATTCCTTATCAATGGGTGAATATTTTATCTCATAGCCTACCAAGGTTTTTCTGATATAATAGATGGCTCTTTCCTTTGTGTTTTCATCATGTTGTGCTAAAAGAGCTCCTAATGCTACTGGTGTTGCTCAGATATACAAGATCAATGGCTTGTTAGGTATTGGTGGCATGAGTACTGGAGGTGTTAGTAAGTAATATTTGATCTACTGGAAAGCTTTATCACACTTGTCATCCCATTTGTAGGTTATCCCTTTTATGGAGAAGAAGAGAAAAGGGATGAATTTTATCTGATAGTTGTGCTATAAAGCTTCTAATGGACTGCAATCTTCCTTGTAACCCTCTCATCTTCCTTAATGTTTGCAGTGGTTCCATGTCTAGGATGTATTTTACCTTTGCTGGATCAATTTCTATCGCTCTTTGTGAAACAATGAAGCCCACAAGTTTCCCTAATGTGACCCCGAATACAAAATTTTTTGGATTCATTCGTACGTTATATTCTTCAAGTCTATCAAATATAGGTCCTAAGACTTGTATGTGCTCACTTCTCTTTTTTTATTTTTCCAAAATATCATCCACGTAATCTTCAACTATTTTGTGGATCATGTCATGAAAGATGAGGGTCATTTCTCTTTTATAGGTTGCTCATGTATTCTTTAACCTAATTGGCATCACATTCCAGCAATAGGTTCCCTATGGACAAGTGAATGTAGTTTTATGTTGATCCTCCTTGGTGATTATAATTTGATTGTAGCCTGAAAAACCATCCATAAGTGACAACATTTCATGCCCAGTTGTTGAGTCCATAATGAGATCGATGTTGGGAAGAGGGAAATCATCCTTCAAACATGCCTTGTTTAGATCTCTAAAATCAGTGCATATTATGATGCCCCTAGTCGGTTTTGAGATTGGTACTAGGTTTGAAACCCACTTAGGATAATCTATCAGTCAGATGAATCCAACATCAAGAAGCTTTTGTAATTCTAATTTAACCAAGAGTGCTATCTGAGGATGCATCTTCCTTAATTTTTGTTTAACTGGTTTGGCTTCAGGATAGATTTCCAAGTGATGCACAACCACTTCTAGATCAATGCCTAGCATATTTGTGTATGACCATGCAAAGTTAGCCCTTCACTCTTTGAGGAATGCTACAAGATTCTTCTATTCTTCAGCTAACGAGGATTTGACATAAAAAGTGATCTTAGGTGCCTCCTCTATTCCCACATTGACTGGAGTGGATTTTTTTGCTAGCATTGCTCACTTCTCTAGATGCATTGCACTAAGGGGGAGATTGAATCCCTCATCCTTGGGCACCTCAAAGAGGTTTTCACCATTGAATGCATCCTTTTTTTAACTATTTTAGGATTAGAGAATGCCACTAGGTTGTTTTCACTCAAGGATCTACATGTTAGTTGCATTTCATTTATTTTATGACTAAAGGATTCAATTATCTCCCCATAATATTCCCCTATGTCAAGCTCTATGTTGAAGCCTACTTTGTGATCTACCCATGATAAGTTGTCACAAACTCCCATGAATTTTGAGATCGCTTCATTGTTTTTTAATAAATCTAGAATTGGTGGTCCTTGTTGGTCCATGTTAATGAGTTGTGGGTATACTAGGCATATTTCAGTTGGTTGGTTGCTTGAGACAGAGGATGTTATGGATATTATAAAGAGGGTGTTGTTCTCAAATAGATCAACAACATCAAGGGGAAAGTCATTTAAGGTTGTATCATGCGATGTAGGTGACCAAGAGGAAGCCTTACCTAGTTTAGCAGAAATACCTTTGCCAATAAGTGTGACCTTGCTAGTAGTACAACCTAAGCCAAGATTCTTTATTTGTTTCTCAGGAATGATGGGTTCTAGTAAACCATTATCATTATGTCCTAGCTTTTCATTCTTGTTATATCCCCAATTTTTCATGAGCTATAAGCCTTTGTTGTCACCTTCCATGGGAAGAATAGGAACAAGTCATTCATCTTAATAGAGAAGTTTAGAGATTTCTTCTTCATTGATATCTTCTTGGATCAAATCTCCCCACTTGGTGAAGGTAGTAGCTACCATCTTGATTGTTTCAGGTTCTTTGGTGCTAGATGTTGGTTTCCCATGAGATTGAGAATAAATGGGTAACTTTCCTAAGACAAAGGTTTCTTTCAATAGTTTGTAGTTTCCACAACCATCATCCTCGATCACTGCTTTCATGTAGGGTATACTCTACACAATGGACATTTTTATTGCTGATGGAGAGGCTAGGGATGATGGGTAAATATATGAGCTTGATGGTGTAGGCCCTTCATCATTTTTAGGTATTTGGGGGATCTTATAGAACTTGGCATCAACACTTTTGCAATAGTAGAAAGACTATGGATCTCCATGGATAGTGATTTCTATACCTTCAAAAGGAAACTTCACACATTGATGATAGATTGAGGCTACAACTTTTAGGGCATGGATTCAGGGTCGACCAAGTAGTATGTTAAAGGGAAGACCAAGATCAAGCACTTGGAATGTAGTTTCTGCAATAAGAGGTCTCACTTGGATTGGAAGTGGAATGATTCCTTGTGATACCCATTCTTAGTTGTCATGTGCTCTGATGGTGGTACTTTTTGTATTCTCAATAATATCTTTTGAATAGCCCAATTTTTTGATCAATTGCAACGTACAAATGTTCAAACCAACACCTCCATCTACTAAGACTCTATTTACCTCATTTTTATGAATGAAAAACTCAAGATGTAAAGCACAGTTATGAGATAGTTGTGATGGTAGGTCTTGATTAGAAAAGCTAAGAATATGGTTTGCGATATTCCCTACTATAGCTTGAAATTGATTGGTATCAATTTTCTCAAGAACATATGACTCAGACAAGGATTTTTCCAATATTTCCCTATGTGTGGGAGATAACCTTAAGAGTTCTAAGATTGATATTTGTGTGGGGGTCTTCTTAAGCTGATCTAGAAGATTGTACTTTCTAAGATTAGATGTGGGAAAAGTAGGCTATGTTCTAGATTGAGATGAGAATCCTTGAATAGTTATTTTTCCATGTCGTGTGGTGATTCCACATTCTATACTAGCTCTTTTGATGGTGCAAAAGTGATAACACTATCATAGGAGGCAATTACATTGGAATAGGTATGTTGCACATTGGTGTAATTCTCAACTTTTTCATTGTTATTTTATTTGTTATGATCCAACATTAGGTTCTTGTATATCTTAAGATCTTGGTTCTCAATTGGTACCTCAATAGATATAATATCATTTTGTATGAGATCTTGGATGATGTTCTTGAGTTTCATGCAATTTTCTATTTTATGCCCTTTTATTTTATGAAAGTCACAGAGATCACACTCGTTGTACTAGGATGGATTCTCTTGTGGTTCTTGGTAGTTTTCAAAGTTGGTAAATGTTATCATATTTGACTCTACTAATTTATTCATGATTGTCTCGATGGGTTCTGATAACTATGTGTACTTGCATTTGGGATAGTTGTTCCTATTTGTGTTTTTCCTTTGTTGCATGTCAGTGTTATTAATTTGATTTTTTTGAGGAGGTGTTGTTTGTTGCACAGTCAGTTGGATGTTAGCAACTTTATTGTTATTAGGTCTAGGAGAACTTAGCACTACCTTAGCATCTAGCACACCATCATTTATTATTTTTTTGTTCTTTTCCTAGACAAGGTTTCTCATTCAAACTAGTTGAAGGAAGGTTGTCTTTGTAAGTTTGAGTATTTCCCTGTGAGATTAAGGCTCTCTTAATGCTAAGGGCTCTAAAAAAAAGTTTGTCATATGATGTAATGCATTGTATTTTCAAGTGGAATGACAGATTTGGATCCAGATTAGCTATGATGGTTCCTACTTGTTCATCAGGAAGAGGCCACTTGTTTTTTCTAACTCTTTGTCTCCATTGTTGTAAGAAATTAGTGAAATTTTCTACTTTATTTTGTCTAAGAGTGTATAATTCTTCTAGACTAACGTCCATTTCAAGATTGAAGGAGTAGTGATCGATGAATTTATCAGTAATTTATTAGAAAGTTTTGATACCATGAGGCAGATGAGAAAACTAATCCATAGCATGACATGTTAAACTTCAAGGGAAGAGACACATTAGATATGAATCATTGTAAGCCACTTCCATGCAAATGACATTAAATTCTTTGATATGGTCCATAAGACTTCCTCTCCCTTTATATTTGTCAAATTTGGGAATTTCAAAACCAGGAGGAAATGGTATCATTGCTATGTTTCTTTCAAATGGGTAAGGACACAAGTTTTGTGTATGCGGTTTCTTTGTCTTGCCCATGTGAAGGTCCTAGATTTCCTGTGAGATTATTTTCAAGTGTGATGCTAGATCATCTTGTGGGTTGGGTGGAGGAATATATGGTGGGATGAAAGATGAGTTGTATGGGGTGTATGGTGGTGTGAGATTCTATAAAACTGATGGATATATTCCTAATGCATTTGGATTGACTATGTTCAAATGAGGACAATAGCAACCTTTTTGTTGTTGTTGAGAATATTGTTGAGCTAGTAAGGATTTTTGTTGAGCTTCTTTTTGTTGTTGTTACACCATTAGGGATTTTTGTTGGTCATGTTATTGTTGGTGTGCTAATAAAGTTGATTTTTATGATTGATGTTGTTGTTGTGTAGCTTGTTGTGCTACTAAGGCTGCTTGTTGTTGCTATCATTGTTGTTGTACTAAGGTTATTTTCTATGCTTGATGTTGTTGTGCTAACGCTTCTTGTTGTGCTTTTTGTTGTTGGACGGCTTGCTGATAGGCTTGTTGTGCTTGCTATAGAGCTAAGGCATGTTCTTGTAATGTGGGATCAGGCAGCTATTGAGACATCGATGGAATATTATGGATATTGATGTTTTGAGTGGGTAGTGGATTGCTAGTGAGAGGTGGAGGGTTCCCTTGATTAATCATTCCTTTTAAGATGATAGAATGAGGTGGAGGAATGTATGTTTGAGGTCCTAATTGATTTGGAACAGTAAATGGAACTGTGGGAAAAGATGAGGATGATGTCATTAAATTTTGCAATGGAAATGACACACTAGGACCTTGAGTCCACTAATTAAAGAGATTTCCCTATCCCATTTTTTGAGGATTACCTTGTGCTAAAGATGTAAACAAGGGATTTGTGATCAAGGTGCTTCCTAGATTGAATGAACTTGTAATCAAGGGATTATTTTGAGGTGGATTGATGGTGGATGATGTGGATGTGTTTTGTGAAACCCATGGAATAGATGAACCCATTGGAGGATTGGGTAAGGATGTCCCTATTTGATTCAAGGGTTGAATCTATGGTATGGTATTGATATGCCCTTATGTATTGTTTTGAGATATAGGATCCACACTACTTTGTTTAATGGTAGGAACACTTATGGTACTCATGGATATAGATGAAGAATGATTCCCTCGATATGTTGAATTTGTGGTTGAATAATGAAGATCAAGAGGTGTGTATATTTGTTTAGGATGTTCAGGAATGGGAGGATCACCAAATCTAGGAATCCAAGTGGTTGTGTTAGATGGAGAATTAGTTTCAAGTGTTCCCACAAGTGTACTATTTTAAAATGAAAGGGCATGACCAAATTCTTTAGTAAGGCTTGTTGCAAGACTAGGAATATAAGTCTGATTTATCCCTAGTGATGGAATTGTGAAACGTTGTGTTAAATTCTATGCCACAAATGTTAGGGAGATAGGAGCTACATTTTCAAAGGCTTGATGTTCCATAAGTTTCTCTCTAATGAGTTCAAAGGGGTTGTTTGTGACATCTTCTATCTCATATGGTCTTGATGGTGATGAAGGTTGTTGTGATGGTGTAACCTAACTCCTTGGATCGAACTCTAAAGGATTTGGATAACTTGAGGTAAATGTCACTTTGGTTTTCTCCACAATTCTCTTGTGTTGTGATCTAGTATTTACCATAAATTTTGTGTCACATGTGGGAGAGTTTTGTTGTGATTTGTTATGTTTGAACTCTCTAGTTGACTCAAATATAGGTAAAAGAGATGATCTATGTATTTTGGGAGAAATTGTGATGGTGGGGTGTGAAAAGATGAGTGATGTGGGAAGTGATCTTTGAAAACATTTTTTGGACAACACTTTGGACTTGAGTTTGATGATTTGATGTTGGGATAAAGGATGCTAATGAACATATAAATATTTAGGGTAGACTTGTGACCTTCAAGATGAGCTAGTTCAAAAATTATAACTAACATAGCTAAGTGCATGGAAAAGGGTGCATTTCACATACAAAGTAGCTAAGTTAGCAGTTGGTTTGATTTGATTTGACGTTTAAGTCACAAAGTGTTGGTGTACTCAAAATTTTGCAAAGTTGGTTGAATTGAAGGATGAAATTTGATGAAGGGGTGAACGAGATGTTTGACCCAATGTTGACTTAAAGTGAACCTTTTTTTTCCAAGACCAAGGTAGTGAGAATGATGTTAGACCTCTAAAATGTTCAAATTCTAAAGACTCAATATTGATTTAAATGAGAGGATGGATGGGAATGTTCAAACTTGTTCAGGCTCTCCTAGCTCGAGCATAAAAGTTTCTCATCAAGGTGTAAAAATTGTGGTAAAATGTTGAATCCCACTTTTGAACAAACCTTGTTCTATGATTCCTATCTATGAAATGATGGGCTAGAGATTTTCCCCTGTGGATTTTGATTGTTCGATGAATCATTTATAGGAGTTTGGTATCATGTGAAAAGATCAGGATTTTGACTCCAAAAGAATGCATATAATTCTAGATTGTACCTTGAAGTGTGTCTATAAAATTTTGCAACCAACCTGTCTGTATTTCTGTGAAGCGCTAAAAGGTTTTTCTTGAGAGCTTTT
>VDFB02121303.1:0-15093 GCA_007258455.2 Sequoia sempervirens
CCCTTTCTACGATTAGACCAGGTAAAGGAAGCTCCATGTAGATCCAGATCAATCAGCCCTTGATTATCAATGAAATTCTAAAGATCCTCTTTACTCTCCAAATTGATCTGGGATCCCCCAATTTTTTCTCCATTTATTAAGGGTGTGTTAAAATCCCCCATAACAATCTAAGCTTCTTTATCGAAAATCCTCCTAAAGGCAACTAATTCCAACCAAAAAGATTTTCTCATTCCTTTTCCATTAGAAGCATATATATTCACTTGAATCCAACTGAAGTGATCTCTTATATGTGTAAATCTAGTGGCTATATGATTTGTACCTTCCAATATTAGATCTCCTTTGATAGTGTGGCTATTTCAGAAAGTAACAATGCCTCCAGAAGCGCCATTCGAATTATTCTGCTAGTTACTATAATACTGGAAAAGTTTCATCTTTTCAATTTTCTGCTTTGACATTTTAGTTTCTTTTATTAAAAGAATATCTGACTTGTGATCTCTAACGAAATTGGGAAGAACATCCTGCTTGTGGGGGCTATTGAGTCCCCTGATATTCCAAGACATAATCTTCATTAGATACCGGGGGAGTTAAGACATTCTGGGATGGTTTTCTGAGATCCATCCACAATATCCTGAAAACTATTCAACTCTCTTTTCTTTTTTGAAGACTTTTTACCTCTTGAGTTCTTTACTGCTCCATAATCTACCTTGACTCTTGATCTAGTAGAAATGCCACTTGGGGTCTTCCATTGTTTTTTTCTTTCTTCTTCTTTGATATATTCTCCTCTTTATCAGTCTCATCTTGGCTATTTATCTCTCTACTGGACTCCCATTCCTTTTCAGTTGGTATTCTTTGTTCCCAAGGTAAGGTATCCATGTTACCATTCTCTTGACATGACAAGACATTACTGGAAAGATTTACTGTGTGATCCAGATTTTCAAGGGAATCCTTAACCCAATCTGTGGAGTTGGGATCTGTCAGGTGCACTACTCCCTGAGGGGGAAGATTATCAGAAGATGGGAAGGGAAGAGGAATATTTAGAACCAAGGATAAGCCCTCACTAGGAATATCCTCCAGACCTGAGATCTCTTCATTTCTATCAGAAGGGACTGTTATTTGGGATAAGGAGGTAGAAAGGTTCCGATCACCTTCTCCAACTAAGGTGTCCTCATTGGAATCCCTTTCCTTTGATGAAAACATTTTAACAAGATTCATGTAATGAGGATCATTAGGGATCTCACCTTTAGACTCCATGACCACTTCAATCTCTGGAGAGCTATTCTGAATATTAGACTCTTTGTTTTCTAGTTCCTGCTCTTTATTTTCCTTCCTTTCTTCTCCTGAGTCATTCTTTTTTTTTTCCACACATTTTTTCTAGGTCCTACTGGTTTTTCTTTCTTTGAAGTGGCATTTAAGTGGCATTTTTTTTCCTAGTGACTAGATTTCCTACACTTGAAATAGGCAAATGGGATGGTTTCAAACTCTATATTATGTTCCCAGGAACCCAGTTTAGATTGGATCTCAATCGATGATGGTAGATTTTCTTCCTGGGAGACTCCCACACATATCCTCACAAAAACCAATCTCTTTCTAGCAGCTATCATTGTGTCAATTGAAAGGAGCTCACAATACCATGAAAGATGTCTTCACTCCAGTACTCCAGGGGTAGCCCTGGAAGTCTAACCCAGACTGGGACATTCTCAAAGATGGAATCTGATAGATCCAAGTTGGAGGATCACTTCTTTAGAGCCAGGGAAGATTTCCCTACCACCCAAGGACCTCCACTTCTAACAGCCGTGATATCCTCTCTACAAGTAAATTCAAATGCGAAAAAACCCTTTGGAAGAGCAGCAACAGAGACTTTCCCGCTAGTTCTCCATTTATTTTTAACAAACTCCCTGACCACTTCAATATTTGGTCTAGGGCCCATGAACTTCCCAACCAGAGTTCATTCCATTAGGGCTATATTATGGTCAATTAGTAGATCTGGAATAGAAATAGCAAACTTACCTCTAACTGGGGATGCGATATTTTGCACTGGAGGGAAAGATGATTTTCCATTAGGTTTTACCTTGAATAGAGAGGTCCAGGGTTTGCGATTGCCTCCAATGCCACCTGTGGTCCCCAATCCCCCTTTAGCTTTCTCGTTTTTACTGGTGGAGGATGCAATAGGGTTAATCTCCAAAATTTCCTTTCCCCTAGGTTCCACCTGTATTTTGTCTCTGGAGTCCACATCATCCTGGTCATACTTACCTTGCTTCTGACTCGACTCCAACTCCTAATTCAACTGTCAGCTTTCTGATCTTGCTCCATTTCCTTTTCCATTGATTTGAATTTTGAAATCCCTTTTCTGTTGCATAAAAAATTATTGGAGTGTGAGTTTGATATTTTTTGAAGATCTAGATAGTCAAGCTTGGTAAAGAAAAATCATGTCAGATAATATTAGTCCAAAACAAAATGAAGAGACACTTGATAGATTGTGGGCTAGATTGAAAAGAAAGGGTGATGGGAAATGTTATTGTCCTTCCAATAATTGCAAGGGCTTAAATATGAGACGACTTTTAATCACAATAGCTGAGAAAAATTGTAGGCAGCATGGTCACATTGAAGGGGGGCATGATTATCATCCATTGGTAAGTTGTTCATTATATGTGTTTATATTGATTGAATTTGTAAATGTTTATATTCTTTTAACATTATATATATATATATATATATAATCACTTGATCATGATCATGGTTTATTTGTGTCTATCATTATTATAAAGATTGGAAGCCCTAGGGCAGATGATATGGATTATCATGGCCGAGAATGTGGTTTTGCATCTTGGACAAACATGGAGTATGTGAATATCGAAGATGAAGTTAATGATCCTATGGAAGAAGATGATCATCGCTAAAAACATAGTTGAAGAGTTGATGGAGTGCAGGTACATTGATCCATTCCACATTTAGTGGCAGAGCTGATCATGATGATCAAGATGACTTTGATGATGTTCATGATTTACCTGTACTTGACAAGGAATACGAGCCCCTTTATGAAGGCTCTAAAACAACTCTTCTCTCTACTTTATTGTTGTTGTTGAACTTGAAGGTTATGAATGGTTTATCAAACATAGCAATCTCACGGATGTTAAGGTATGTCATATATGTCATCTTTTTCTATCTATTTTAATTGTTGTTAGTTCATCACTACTAAATAAAGGATTAAATATGTACCATTAATATTATTTATATGATGGTGGCTTGTTATAGATTGATTGGTGAATTTTTTTTACCACCATCAAATATTTTACCTCGCTCGTACCGAGATTTATGTGTCATTATGAAATATATTGGAATGGAGTATCAAACAATAGATGCATGTCCCAATGATCATATTATATATCATAAACAACAGGAATTTGCAATAGAATGCCAGGAATGTCATATAAGTAGATATCAAACAGATCAACTAACAAAAAGGCATCTTTCATAAGGTTCTTCGTTATATTCCCATTATTCCCGCGGTATGCAACGATTATTTAGGTGCGAAAGCTTAGTGCAATTGATGGATTACCATGCACATAATAGAAGTGGAGATGACATTCTTTGAATTCCTACGGATGGTTCTTCATTTAAGGACATCGAGGAAAAATGGCCACACTTTAAAGAAGAATCTCGTAATCTCGGGCTTTCATTGGGAGCGGATAGTGTCAATCCATTTAGAGAGCTGAGATCTATTTACTCAGTGTGGCCTGTTTTTGTTATCAACAATAACATTCCTCCATGGATGTCAATAAAGAGGGAGCACATAATGTTGTCAATGATTGTTCTAGGTATTTGTTTACATCAATTTTCTTTAATGTAGTAGCATCTCATTTTTCTTATTTGTTGCATAATGACTTATATTTTTTTCATTCAATAGTCATGTATGTTAATTTATATATATTGCAGTAAAATGGTTATAATAATTAAGTAATGTTTATGTTCATTCAACTGGGTAAGTAACAAGTTAAAGCTATGAATGTATATATCGAGCCTATTATCGACGAGTTACTAAAGTTATGGATTGGCGTCACTATGTATGACATCTCCAGACCAATAGGACAAAGACAATTTCAATTCCATGCAATGCTTGTATGGACAATTCATGATGCCCTAGGGCTAACACATTTTTGTGGTATGTTATAATGTTCGACTACACTTTAACAATATTTAATTTGATGAAGTATATATCATGAATGTTTTTAAAATAATCTATTCATTATATATAATTATAAAAATTTACATATTTAATCCAATTATATATCATCTTGCAGGTCTTCAAACAAAGGGAAAATTTTCATGTCTAATTTGTGGTCCAAAGATAAAATCTCATCATTCAAGAAGTTTAGGAAAGCAGGTGTTTGATGAGTATAGGCACTTCCTCCATAGAAATCATAAGTATCGAACTACTGAAAAACATCTTTTTAATGGAAAAAAAGAGACTACATCAAAACCACAAAGAATGACACCTCGCCTATGGAAGTTGGAATATAATAAGTGTCGTCAAGGTTATACATCAGATCAAATTGTTTATCTATCATATATGATATGTTTGAATTTATATTTTTATATTGTGTTGTGTTTACTCATGTTGTAATTGACAATGATTATGCGTTGTTAATTTGTTTATATATATGCTTCATGAAGGTCGTCAAGGCATTAATGTATGGCTTCCCACGAGTTGAAAAGTTATCGAGACAATTTAGTAGAGTTGCCTACTATGAGCAGCTACAAATTGTGTGCATTAATGTTTGATACAATGCATATCGGAAGAATATAGCGAAAGTTATGGAAAATATTGGATGGAAGGCATGACAAAGAAAAAATTGTCAAAATTTGTAGTGACATTAGGGGAAGCCCGATCATGCAATGAAAAATGTGTCAATTAAATAGTGATGGAACAAAATTAATAGAAGTTCCTTCCTTGGTTATTATGAGCAGCAAAGCAATGCTATAAAAGTCATACAAAATTTGATTTCCCATGAGTTGTTACCAAACATAAACAATATAATAACAAAGAAAGGTGAATTTGGGTCCCGGGGATGAAAGCATGATTGGCATACCTTCATTAAGGTAATTATTTTGGTATATTATATACACTTGTATAATGCATGTACTTTTCAGTGTATTGTGTTTACTACTTTTGGAAAAATAATGAAAAGATCATTTTATAATTGCTGCAATACGTTCTACCTCTATCTCTCCTAGACAACTTTGACAAAAATGTCAAGCAAGTTATATATGATCTTGAAAAATACATGAGGTAAGTAGTGAGATTTATTCAATTCCCTGTATACATCTTATAATTGCCATTTGTTTTACTTGTTATGTAATATAATGTATATTTTTGTTAAATATCATTAATATATTTGCACCTTGAATCACTTGTAGATGGCAATCATCTAAGGAAATCCATAAAGAAGATATAAATTATTGTAAGAGAAAAATTCCTCGTCTAATGTGTGAAATGCAAAAGTGTCTACCTTCAACATTTTTCAATGCACAAGAACACTACCTCATACACCGAGTTGAGGAGATTGAATTGTGTGGACCTGTACACACAAGGTCAATGTGGATGGTTGAGAGGCACTTGAAATTTTTGAAGGCTTTGGTTAGACAAAGAGCACATCCTGAGGGTTCTATGGTGGAGGGATATATGGTATACCAGACCATGGTGTACATTAGTGAATATCTTCCTAAGTTTGCATCAAAAATCTATTTAGATAACATTTGGGATCCCAACTCCATTAACAAATTTGAAGGGGAGTACCTATTGGGGAAAGGTAGACTGACAAAAGTGAGAGGTAATTAGAAGATGGTCATGGAGATTAATTGGAATGCATTTTACATATGGTTTTTTATGTATATTGTACTTATTTAATTTTTAATCTTCAATATACATCAATTATAAATTAAGGTCGTATACTGTGGTATTTAACTAAATATACATCATTTGTGAATTTCAATTTATTTTGGTACAGTTGGTCGAGAATGGGATGCACTACATTAGTACATCACTAACAATCTTGATTGGATGACGATATGGATTGAACAATGTCAACAATTTGGTTGCGCATTAACATGGGAAGGTGTGGCTTCATTGGTTAAAGAAGCTCATCATAATGGAGATTCCAATGTTACACAAACGAAATTGATTTAGCATATGGTTTAAGAGATAAACAGGTACATATAAATATATTAATCACCCATATTATTTAATTATTTTTAAATATATTGACTTATATATATCTTGAGATTGTTTTCTTTGCATACATTCAGCCAAGAATAAATAATTTTATCAACTGATGATATTGCAATAATTTTTACATGTTTGACATATTACAGGTGAAACACCACAAGGCTATGTGGTGCAATGGTTGTAAATTTTGAATCAAAATGTTGGATGACATGAAGAAAACTTGTGATTCTGGTATAACTGCAGTCTTTCAGGTGACTAATGTTTCATCTAGAAGCGACATACATTCAGAAGTCTCAGAAAATTGATACTATGGGATTTTGGATGATATACTTGAGTGTGACTTTAAGTCCTTTAGACTAATTTTGTTTATCGTCCTACAGTATAGGCTACGATTGAATGAAAATGATCCTGAGAGAACTGTTATTGAATATGATAATGGATTTACCATGGTTAATACAAGGTTGATCGAGCGAGCTAGAAATGAGCCCTATGTTCTTCTAAGCCAATGTAAGCAGGTATTTTACACAGAAGTTCTAGGTAAACCAGGTTGGTCATTTGTTGTTAGACATGATCCAAGAGGAAGGCTGGTAAAGTATAATATGTTGGAAGAAGAAGATACAAAAGAACTAGAAGATGATGTAGATGATGATCAGGATCAATGGTTAGTTGATGATGTCCCTGATGAAGATGTTGAAGAGGAGGAACTAGATGATGATGATGTAGGAGTTAATGTTCATGAAGATGATGTAGGAGTTAATGTTCATGAAGATGACATCCATTTGGATGATGACATTATCAAAACTAATATCGATGATGATGATGATGATATGACCAATCCTTACAATGTCGAATATGGATCAGATGATACAGACAAAGAGTTGGATGAAGAAGAAGATCAATGACATTGAAATATATAAGTTATGTGATTATATTATCTATTTGATATTAATTTCTTGATAGAATTATAGTTGACTTATGTGGTTACATAATTAATTCATGATGTTTTTAATTTTTATGCCATTACATGATTAATTTAATGATGTACTTTTTAATGTTTGAAAGGTCAAAAAATTAAAACATTTCAATAGTGATGTTAACAACCTCAAAATTAGTATGTTTTATGTTTCATGTGATCATAAAAGATTTAAAAGTTAGTTGTAGAGGTGGTTGTTCAGTGGTTGACATGTCTGTTGGTTCTTTTTATAATGTAACCAGGTTTGTCTTCTAATATACCTATGGAATTGCCAATTCCAATCGAAGGCAGCTCGAAGGACCTAGACCAACTGACAAGGGCTTTAAAAGCCTCGTACACTTCGGGCTCTGCAAGACCTAGGAGGGTGATCCCTTAATGTGTTTAAAACCTCTACACCATTATTATAAACAACATTAACAATAGCAAATGATCTCACTTAATAGCTCAACACGATAAGATAATATCAACTAGAATTGGTTGTTCATAGACAATATCAACTATCTGGAGTGTGAGATAACTAAACACAATCCATTATATAAGATAGTCAATGATTTTCAATTTGTAACAAGCTCTAGACAAAGACAAACAAATATTGAACTACACGAATAATTACAACTTAGATCAGTGCCATATATCCATTGGAGGAGTCAAATTCATAAGCATCTAGAGGTTCATAATAGATTTAATACATCACATATAAGATCCCTGACAATATTGCATTACGATTTCATCAGTGTGCATTCTAACCCATGACTACTTATCAAATCCTTATACAACAAATATCCGCCTATAATACCATTCAAGTATTTTGATTAATTCCTTGAATTAAAGCTAAAATAGAATCATACACACCACAACAGTGAGATGGATAAAACAACCCTTAGTTATTTCATTCAAAGTTCGGATATGCATGTACAATGGAGAGACATGAGCTCAAATTTTCATGTCAACTCAAATGCTAGTACTCTTATATAACATTAAATCTCTATGAACTCAAAACCTATTACATAATGACTCAAAACTTAAATTGCATTTCTCTAAAATCATCGGACTTTACAATTCGCTCTGCAACTTCACCTAGACTCAACAAAAGTTATCTAACTTGCTAACCCGTACTTCTGGCCTTGAAATCCTTCTTATAGAAAATGAAGGAGAAAACAAGCACTAGGCCAAAAAAGTACACCTGTCACCAGTCAATTGGAGCACCTGGTGATATTCCAAAATTTGTTACAACAGCCACCACCTTGAAAAATATTCTTGTTCAAAAATCGTTACAACAACAATCATCTTGGAGCATATTCTTGTTCATCATGTTGGCGGAGGAAGGTTGATGCAATAAAAAAAAACCACGTGAAACCCATGCCAAGAAAGTCATCCATACAAAATTGGAAACGTTGTAACCGCAACATATGATTTGCCACCTGTCAGTAACCCACTCTTTTTACTCATCATCATTCAAATACTTAGCTACCCACCTCTCGTATTCTTTGTCAGTTGGCCAGTCAAAATCAATCACCTCTTTTACCTTTGTACTATAAGGAAAATACTTTACCACTACCTGATTAGCGTCTCTTTCAAAAGATTCCAAAAATGAGCCGGTACCAATAATCTTATCCATACAATTTACCAAAAAATCATAATCTGAGTCATCACAAATTATTTTAATTTGATTATTGATGACTTTACTTGCTTGATCCTACCATTGTTGGAGTGTTGTGATTTCCCCTTGCTCATCAGTTATATCAGGTAATAGTGTGTTACCCCAATCATTAAAGTTCTTTACCAATTCCCTAATCTTCCTACTTAGATCATCTGGTAAGCTCTGAAAACCTTGCAATGATTTAACTAATATATAAGTAGGCTTCAATGATTAGGGCTTGTTATTTACATCAAACCTTGAGGCTTTATTCATAACATCCATATTATTTTCCCTAGGGATCCAATTTTGAATTATTGGAATCACTATCCCCTGATCCCTATCAATATTATTTATTGCTTCAGATAGCAAAGAATACGAAGAATGTATAGAGGGCAGTTTATTATACACCTTTTCATTTAAATGCTCCAAAACAAGAGTAACAATTTCTTTTTCTTTTGAAAGAAAACCCTCCTCTTTTACCCTTAGTGATGTATGTAATTGATCAATTTCCTGCATGAGCTGCCTCTTTGTTGGATCAACAGAGCACTCTGTTTGTTCATCGACTTGTTCTAGAGGAGGGGTAAGAGCAGGATTTTGAATGGGAGACCCTGGTGTAGAAACATTTGGAGAAGCAGGAGGCATTGACCCTGTTGTGGGAGGTGATGTGCTGGTTCCTAGAGCATTGGATGTTTCCCCAGTATGTCTATACTTGAACCTTTCTACTTCAGTTTGCAGCTCAACATTCCTCTGTTGCATTTTACTATATTCTTCAATTAAAATGTTATACTTCTCCATTAGGCTCTTTCTTTCGGCCTCCTCCCTTTCAGCGGTCTTTTGGGCCAACTTGGCCACATTCACAGTTAAACTAGTGGCTTCGATTGTTGTAGTCTCTGAAGCCCTCTTTATTATTAATCCTCCTTTGAAATTTGGATTAATATCAGCAATGTCACAGCTTTCTTCCTTATTAAGACCAATGCCCAAATTGCCAAGGTATCATATTCTTCACTGAAGGCAGAGTTTTGTAATGTTGCCTTAACTTCTTCAGAATCCTGAAAAGGATTCTTGGATTTCATAATGGCACTGAAAGAACTACATCTGCAATGTCCCATTCAGGCAAAATCAAAACACCAGCCTGATTCACTAGTTGTCTTCCTTCTTCAGGAGTGATGTTTTTGAACTCTTCCATTAGTTTAGCTTTCACTTCTTCATCATTATCCTGATCTGACCTATCAGGCCTTAGTTCTCTTCTCTCCTTGCATTTATTTTGATATTACTAAAATTTCATCCTCCATGCCAATTGCAAGAATACAACAAAGTTACAAATGCATTGTCATCTAAGAACTCCTTGCAAACCTCCATTCTTGCATCCTGCACACTCTTACCCTTCATATCCAAATCAGATAGAACCAATTCAGCTGACCCAGGAGGGGACGGCATACCAACCTGCATGTCTTGATCATTAACAATAATTTCATCTATGAGATCCTCAGGAAGGTGATCAGTTCTTTGCCTCTTATGGCTTGGCTCAGGTGGTGGTGATGGGGGTCTGCGCTCTGGTGAAGATTTTAATTCAATGATTTTGACAGCCCCAGGTACTTTAAATTTTGGGCCTGGTCATGAAGGCGCCTTCATTATTTTCTTCCCCTTTCTGTCTACTTCCTCATCACTACTAGTATCCCTTTTCCTCCTATAGATGGGCCGCCTTTCTGTAGGCTGACATACTGGCCTTGTTTCAATTGGCATATCACTTTGTCCTTGCATATCTAGATTTAGCCTTAAATTTATCCTTTTAGTTGTCAAGGTGTCCAAAATCTCCTTGAAATTCTTCATTAAAATATCAATTCTCTTGTAGTATGGAGTGAATTCCATCAATGGATCATATGTCGGATCAATTTCATGCACAATATCCAATAGCTTACTATAAGCTATCCACTTTACCTTGTTCAATCCCTGTCTATTTAAATCAAATTCATTCCTGATCAGGTCCTCAGAGAAATTGAACTCGTGCAAATTTTCCACCTTTTATTCTTTGTTTGAAAAGAGCAAAGAAACCTTCAAGATCATGTTGTCGTGTTGGACCAAATCTCAAATGGTAATCAACAAAGAATTTGTCAAAATGTGTCTAGCCTCCCTTTGAAAATGTAAAGTCAGACACTACTGTATAATCAGGGAATAATGTTCCCTTCCCCTTTCCAGCTAGGTTATCTTCATGAATACACCCCATCTGCCACATAACTTCTGCAAACCCTAGTCTTGGTGGCACATTGTATGGTAGTATGTGAGGGGTTCCTTGAAATCCATATATTCTCAAGACAGCACTGACTGGATATGGGATAATGTCACCCCAGTTATGTAGAACCCTCAATTATGGTTTCCTCTCCTTCGACCTAAGGAAATCATGTAGTTCCTTAGGGATCCTAGGTACATTTAGCATCAATCTAGCCCTCAATCTTGCAGCAAAACAATTATCAAATTACACATAACTAGTGCTTTCCTTATTACAGGACAAATCTGTAGCCCATATCTGTACTGGCAATCTTTCTCCATTAACTGATTGTCTTAAGTTCATCTTCTCAGCAAAGAAATCAACATTCCTAAATAAGAACATATGCATCAACATGGAATACCAAAATAATTGAGTACCAATATCACCATTCTACAGCTTCAACAGTCCTTCATCTATCCTCTCCACCAAAAAAGAAGCAAAGTCATATGTTACAAAGAAGTTAGGGTGTTGTATTTGCACCCCCATGAACATGTATGCAATCAACATTACTACACCAGGGCTGAAACCCAAAATCTAACATAGTGAATAGAAAGTAGCCAAGAAAGGCTTTCCAAAACAATTCAATCTGAAGGGTTCCTGGTCACTAGGGCTGATGTGAAATTGTGAACCCCCCACCTTAACTAGATGAGCTGAAAGCAGCTTAACCCTAAAAGGAGATTGGAATTTTGTATACTCCTGCTTCATTTCTTCAAGATTAATAGGAACCAAGTCATCACTTGGCTCACTCAAATAAAAAGTCTGTTGGATAACATCTCTGTTAATTTCTAATAGAACCCCTCCATCATTATCTCTGATTACCTATGTGATAGGGTCATATCTTTTGACCACTGCTCTAAGTAAGTCCACATCAGGGAACACATTTGGAACAACCAGCTTTCCCATGTCGTACATCCATCCATTTGAAAAAGGATGAGGAAAATTCCTCTGTCCATACCATAATCTGAACATTTCTAAGCCTGTGAGTGGAACCCTAGCATCAGCAATGTTGGAATTAGTACACACCAACCCCTCCCCTAGGATTTTCCCTCGCATCAACACCAAACCTTTCCTTCTCTCATTTGTTGATAATGGAGATTGATCTAGGAAATCATCGTACAAGTTTCTTTTCAAATACTCAATGTGGCCAGAGTGCTACTTGGTTGGCACCATTTTAGACAAACTAGGGCCTCACTACAATGTTACACTTCAAGTGGCTATGACTAAGCAGAGATAGGAAATTACAGAGTAAAAATACCACAATTCCTCACAATTTATGATTAAACAATAGCCCTAACAAAATATTTTAATGAACTCAATGACAAGCATAGCAGACCCCCCTTTCCCAAATTTAGGTGCAGAATGACTAGGAAATAGAGAAAATTAACTCATGGCTTTTTTCGCACAAACTCTAATTTCTAGCAGCATTTTCGCAATTTCACCTTTGGCTCTGGCTGTTTTACGAAATACTTGGGTAACATTACAAATAGAGCGAATAAATTGAATTGTAGCCGATCAAATTCGCGGTGGATGTCTCATCTGCCATTAAAGCTCACTCATAGAACACGAATGGCTCAACCATAATTTTAGACATATTTAAATTTGAGCCATTGATCCTTCAATTTGATCAAATCATCAATGACCATCTTCAAAATAGGCTAACATAATCGAAAACATAGCAATAAAGGGGCCCACTATGTCATATGTTGTGAAGGAATGCTACGTGGCAGTTGCCCGTGATATCGCAATCCTTTGATTTATCATTGTGGGATGGCAACACCGTTGATATTTTTACCATAAATCTTGCTCCTTCAAAAATGGTCGCCATCCTCTCCTTTAACTATCGAGTAGCTTTTCCCTTAAAATCATAATATCTGCATTGAAATAAAACACATGCATCTTACAAGCGCATTAGTAATCCGCCCCGTAATACATTTAAAACCGGCAAATGCTTTCTTCACTCTTTAGGCTTCATTGGATGAGACACGTGGCAGGAACATGTGACATCACGATCCCAAAATTCCTAATCAGAGGATGGAAGGCACTATCAATCTTGAAGAGACAACTCATCAATGGTCATGCATATTTCATCCTTTAGGAAGGGCCGTGGCACCGCTTTGTGATATCGATCCTATAATCCTTTTTGATCATGGAATGCGGCCATTGATCGTTCGCTTTAACGGTCGCCCGGCCATGTTGTTAACCTTCGAGTAGCTTTTCCAATGAGATTATAACATATCTGTCAATGTAGAACATGTGCATCTCGAGAACACTTTGGTAATCCACCCTTTAATACATTTAAAGTTGGCTAGTGTTTCCTTTACTCTTTAGGCTTCATCGGATGAGACACGTGGCGCCCGCCCGTGATTTCGTAATCAACCCAAGCACCATCGTAGGATGGCGAGGAACAACTCAGATCAAATGGTAGTTGGTCAATGATAGCTCAAATTTGATCCCGGATAGGACCGCGGTGACACCGCGTTTTCGCGATCCTTAAATTCTCAATCCTTTGGATGAAGACTGTTGATATCTGCATAGAAATAGATCAACGACAACACTAAATCAACCCTTGCAAATAAAACATTCATTAAAAGGAGAAGTAAGGCATTACTAGGCGGACTGACAAATACAAGAATTATATTTATAGAAAGAAAAATAAAATAAATTTCCAATTTGTTTTATAATTTCGCACAACTTTAAATGTATGTTCACTCATTAAGTTGTATTTTTTTTACAATCACATTTTTATTTTAGATGTTTTTTTATAAAATATAAAGATGCATTAAAAATATATTAGAAATATTTTTCTTTATATTATATAACATTCATAACATTAAATTAACATAGAATAATTTCACAATATCACTTAACCAATCAAGAAAAATTTAATCATTATTATGCAACATTATTCTCACATCATCATGTCCTAAATTGCAGCCTCTGCAGGAGTGCCCTAGTCTGGGTTTTGCCTCGCCGCCTTGTTTTAACCCCCAGCCATCTCCTGGTTGCCCTACTCCAGGTTTGTCCCCTGGTTTTAAAGGTACCCATGTTACGAAACTTGTTTCATATTCTAGGAATTCAATGGAAATCCTCTCTGATAAGCCCATGGTCAGTAAGGAATCGTCCCCTAGTGCCCCAGTGTCTAGAATATTTGGGAATGGACCTTATGATTCCCCTATTTAGGATGAAATTAATTTGGCCCTGAATAAGCTCAAACTTGAGGACATGGTGAGTATGGCAGAAAAAAGTACGGAGGGCCTTTTCACTGTTCTCAAGTGGACCTAGAAGGAAGTCTATGATTTGAAAGGCCGTAATACTGATCTCAGCAACAGGATCATGGACTTGGAGTAGAAGATTAGCTAGAGTCGTAGAGAAAATGAAGGATAAGAAACTCCCTTACCAAGGAAAAGACAGCAATCACAGGAGGAAAGATTGACTAGTATCGAGTGCAGTATGTCCAAGATTGGCCAAAGCATTAGGGCCACTATAGCGAAAAATCACAAAATTGCTAGGCATAACACCATTATCATCAACGCGATGGTGGAAAAGCTTGAAAAAAACCAAAAGGGTTCGCTGGTCGTGGATTTGGTTGCGGATAGGGAAGGCTACAGATCTGCTGGTGAAGGGATTTTGACTCGTACCTGGGCTAACATTAAGAGGAAGACCCCAACTTCGTCACATACGGCTCAAATTCTCAAGCAGGGGTTACAGGATATGAAGGATGTTGAAAAGGAGGCTAAGGAGTTATTGAACACCTTGGAGTAGTGTGGTGGTGTTTGTTGTTGGTTTTTTTGGGTGGTCCTTTTTTGGGCCCTGTTGTCTCGTTGTGCTGTCATTTCCTTTTTGGGACAACCGTTTGCTTGTTTGAACTTTTTCTGTTATATTTTGTTGTTTAAACTCTGTGGTTTCAGGTCCCTGTAAAACCTATTTTTTCCTTTTCAAAAACATTATTCTCACATCAAACTAACAAATAAACATTGAAAACAATTTTTTTT